>JAMXBB010000010.1:89436138-89482113 GCA_024138015.1 Lumnitzera littorea
GGGGGGGGGGGGGGGAGGGGGCGGTAAGGGAGGGATGGAATTAGGATTCCTATGAAATTGAACAATATATATTATTTTGTTTTGTTGAATTAAAAAATAAATAGGTAATAGATTGGTAATAAAAGTTTAATCACTAAATTGCCCTTCATCTTTCCCTTTGTCTTCTAAAAAGTCTAAAATGGAGAAGTCATGAAATTTGCCCATGCATGAGTAGTCCCTAACAAACACTCTTTGAATGCCATGGAATCTGTCAATTGAATTTGTTTTCCTTTCTTCATCTATTTGGCCTTAATTATCCCTCTCCATGTAGCCACAAAGACTTAGATCACATTTTGAGACTAAAGAGAATAGAGAGAGAGAGAGAGAGAAAGACCAAAACGTTAATGGTTGGTGGCCATTGTATGTTCTCTATTTCCTAAGAAAACATTATTTTAAAAACAAATTAAATCTAAGGCCAAACATCACTTAAATAAAGAGAGAGAGAAAGGAAAAGACGAAGGATTATATGTTCTTCTTCGGTGGTTGGTGGTAAAACAATTGAGATGTTTGGTTTGTGGTTGATGGCCTTAGTGGTCGGTGATAATTGTATGTTCTTCTTGTAAAAACAAATGAGATGTAAGGAAATATTCATCTAAAAACAAATAAGATCTAAGAAAGCATTCTTCTTTGCCATATGTTCTTCTTCAGCAATCAATGGTAGAAAAATTGGGATGTTTGGTTTGTGGTTGGTGTCCTCAATGGTTGATGGTCATCATATGTTCTTCTTTGCCAAACCCCGCTCTCTCTCTTCCCAAATGCTACAAAAACGTAGAAGATGTTTAGTTTGTAACTCAATAGTGTTCAATGAGCGGCGTGTAAGTATAGTGCTATAATGTGGTCGAGGTTAGTGGCAGTTAATGGTGTTGTATTGTGGTCAAGGTCGTAATGACGTGCTTTGATTTGCTAAGGTCTATGATTTGAAATGAAAAACTAGGATTGGATCATTTTGGAGAAAAATGGCTCATACCATAAGGAATAAGGATTTTTAGCTTGAAGTAATGAATCCCTATTACTTGATTATTACTTGAAATCAAGTAATAGGGATTCTAACAGAATCTTAGTTATTAGGTACAAAACCAAGTAAACAACATAGTAAGGAATTAAGGAAAAATGGAATAGTTTTTTCCTCCAAGTAAACAGGCTGTAAGTGATTCTAACTAAAAACCCACATACTTCACTTCCTTAACCTTAAATGGAGCACATAAAATAGCATTCATCTCATCAAATACGCTTTAGTCAATCCATTTTTACACCCTACAGTGGTTCTTACCAATTTCAATCAAATTATTATAATGGTTAACAAACATCTTGTCAAATCTCCTATTTTGATCCCACCTTAGTACCGTTACTCCTTTTTAGCTTAGAAATCTTGTTTCTTTATCTTTAACTAATGGTATATTGATGAAAAAAGGACATATTTCCATCCCTATACAAAAGTAGATCTATTATAGGCCTTTGATGCTAATAAATATCCTCTCTCCTTAGATTTTAAGTTCATTTATTGAAAATGGATGGATTAAGGATTTTTATGAAGTCCATAGAATCTACTTCATAGACATGATAGCTTTTACACAAAGATGAATGTACATCCCTACTCTTTACTACATCAAATTGTCCCTTTTAGTTAACTAAATATATATCGCACATATGTATTTTGTAAGATAATTAGCGCCATTATCAATTTACATTAAAAAAAATAGTACACATTTAAATTAAGAACATCACAATAAAAATCTAGAAACTACTTTATAAATCAAATATTATATCGATATCAAGGTTCGTTATAAGTATCGCTTACATGCAATTGTCACCATATGCTTCACGTGATGTGGTATTTAGGAGTTAATATTATAGAGGATCAGAATAGACATCAGATTAGCAAGTGTATAATTGTTAGGATACCTGAAAACAACAAGAGAATAAAAAATCTAAATGAAAAAAAAAAAGAATAACAAAATCTACCAAACTTACTAGATCCTTTATAATAGGAATCATACCAAAAGTCCCCTCACCTATGCCTGAGCTAAGAGACTAAACAGCATGGTATGTCAAATCATCTTCCTCTAGCTAAGTCTTAAGGAGTCTTCCCTACTAATTGGACCTGAGCTACCCAGCCTCTTAAGCTCCTCCATGCCCTTCACTATACTACAGTTAGAATGTATTGATTTGACCTGACTTAGAGATAGCTTAACTAACCGAATCATTAACTTAGTCGCCATGCTTCTGTGCTTCCTATTCCATCCACCGACCAATTTAGAGGATTGCTTACCTTCCTCTTTACCAACTTGCATCTTGATTTCACAAGACAAAAGCCAACATAACATACTTTTTGATCTCCCTTCAAGCTGACCTATTGTTGACCTACTCCTAACATCATATAAGTCCTGTAATCAAGTGTATAGGATTTGATTCGTAAAATTTAAGACAATCGGATAAGTTGTCCAATCGAGCCCAAATTTTAGAACGACATTAGGAATATTAATAAAAGTGATCCCGTAAGTTTGGATTTAGAAAAACAAATAGTAAAATAATTAATTATTATAATATTAAATTATATGTAAATTTTCTGTTATTTATTGAAAATACATAAAACAAGTTATGATAACTAATGAATTGATAGAAATAAATTATATACACACTAAAAATCATAAAATAAATTAAATAATATTTAAGAATATTTATTTGTAACATACATATATATATTTACGTATAGGTAAAATACACGAAATTCCTTAAATACTCAAAATATGTTAAAATAATACTAATTAATTAAAAGAAATTAAGGAAAAATCAACAAAATTATTAAAGCATGTGAGCTTATCCGGATTTAAGGCATGACAACTTGGAAATGGAAGAAAGAAAAGCAACCAATAAAATTTAAACAAATAAGAAGTGAAATTGGAAGAGATAAGGAACACTTGGTAAGAAAAAAAATGAAAGAAAAATCACAAACTCAACTATAAATTCAACAAACCACTTCCCAAACCTCATTTGGTCAATTTGAAGCTCAGAAAAAATTAGGGAAAAGAGAGAAGAGAGAAGAGAGAAGAAAGAATTTTTAAATAAAATGAGAAAATTAATATGCAATTAAGGCATTAAAAGGGAACCAACACTTGACGACAACTTGGGAGTGGATGGCCACCACTACTAGATGGTGGTGGCAATACCCAGATCGACTGACAAGGCCAGGGTGGTTGACAGTAGCCAAAGTTGGCAACATCGATGAGACCAAATTTTATTCCGATTTTGTTTAATTTAATTAAAATATCAAATGATTATGCAAAATTATGAAAGTTGTTATTCTAGATTATTTTTGTATGTAGATTTAGGAAAAAATGTTAGATTGATGAAATTAAGTTCCTAGATATGTAGTACTTAAGAAATCTCTAAACCCGAACTAGTTTTCGATATTGATTTAAATAACCCTAATAGTGTAATTTTGACTTCAAAATTTTTGTGTAGACTATTTGGAGTACATATTACAGTGCTATGAAGACTTTTCCTAAAATTAATTTTATAAATTTTTATTTAATTTTTAGGCCCCAAAATCATGCATAAAAGGTGATTGTGAGCATAATTTGTGGCTTAAGGTTAATTTATTGAAAATTATGATTTAGTATATTATTAGACATCCTTAGATGTTAATTACTAATGTAGGATGATAATTGGGGATTATTGTGTGTATTATGCATATTAGGTAATAATAAATGAATAATTGTAAAATAAATAATTAGGTTAATTTTATGATTTATGGTTAGTTTGATTTATATTCTAATTTAGGATGAATTTAAATGTTTTGGAATGTTAATTGATGATGAGAGATGTAAATTATGGTATCGGGGAGGTTAGATGCATGTTTCATGTGTAGATTAAGTAGTAATGGGTAATATGTGAAATATGAAGATTAAATAAGTGAAGGATATTAAGTTAAATTGATAATATTATAATAATAGGAGAATATTATAAATATGGTTTGAGAGGTAAATTTAAGAAATTATATGAAAAATGTAGGTTATTTTTACATTGAGAGCTAATTCGGTAATTAAATTAAGAATATAATATATTGTACCAGTTAAAATACTAGTTAGAAGCTAAAACAAAGATTTATAATACCTAAGTATAATTAGATGGATTTGATATTTTAGTCTGGGAGGAATTCCTAGAGTTTACAAATAAAAAACAGTAATCAAAAGTTAAAACAAAATTTGATTGAGAAATTGAATAAGGAATTAATTTAGAACTAGTTCGGTTATAAGGGATATAGAATTTAAATAATTGAATAAAATTATAATCTTAAACTAAAAACTAATGTTAAAACTTATATGTACCTATATACATATGCATAAGTGATTACGTTAAAATGCATATTATTCTTAGATCATAATCTAATTTAGAAGCATAATCCAAATTAGGACTAGTATAAGTATATTTGATAGTAAGTCATAAACCTAAACCAAAGGTTATACTCATTAAATAAATCTTAAGAAAAAGGTTAAAAGGCATTTAAAAGACTTACAAACAAAAAGTAATAGAAAGAAAAAGGTAAACTAAAACCCATTTTAGAAGCCAAAATTGTAGTCGAAACGAAAAACAAATTTGAAACCCAGCTGAACAAGACAAGTACTTCTAAAAGACTTATACCTGAATCACTAAATATAAGAAGACCATAAACTAAAGATAATCATGATCTATATTACAAAAAAACCTATCTATGATAGTTATGTGAAAACTAAAACAATATTTATATTATAAGGATTTTCAGCAACAGCATGTGTGAGTCACACCTTAAGTAAGTAGGTAAGGAGTCTAAGTAAGTTAGGATTAATATATTACTGTATTTCAAAGTACAAATTTGTAGTGCTTAGAGGCTTGGGATCATACTTGGTTGTGATTGTTAGATAGTTGACCGTGCGCATGCCTGTATGTGCTTGTTTCTGAGTTTGATGATATGATTTCAATTTATTGGTTTAGTTTATATTTGTGTGATTTGTTTGAAATGATTGAACACTTTAAACTAGATCTAACTAAATATATGACTTGTAATTTTAAATCGGATCTACATAGCAACCCATTAAAGAAAACATTAGGATTCACAGGCCAAATATTGACCCCTTCGAAAGAGATAGTGTTGTATAGCATAATGTGTCCATTCTTCATCCTTAATCGAACTAAGTGATAGGTGAGGAGGTTGCATTAACGGTGAAATCAATGGTTCAAAGGTAGTTACGGGAAGAATGGTATTTCCATTGCATAAGCTTAGGTTTGGTTATAAGTTGTTGCATTAAATGGAGACTCCTCAACCTAGATTAGAGCGAGTGTAATTTCTCTAATCTCATGATGAACTCGACAACGTCATACGATGGTATTTACTTATACATACATTACATCTAACTAATTTAATTGATAAATCTATTTGTGTTTGATGTATAGTTTTAAGTCTTCATCTCAACTTACTGAGCGGTTAGTTACTCACATCCCTATAAACACTGTTGTAAGTATTAGTTAAGAAGCGAGGTATATTTACCTTAAAGCTAGCAACTATTGGATTTTGGAGAGTAAGGATATAAAATTGAGGATTAGATACACTCTCAAGTTTAGATTTTATCTTTAAAGCTTTTAGTATTAATTTATGTATTACTTAAGTAGATTATGATTAGGCTATTAAATCCTATAAACATACTCCGATTATTTTAGTGTAAATATGTAATTTCATAAATTCACAGTTAAATAACATGTTTAATTTATAAACTGTTTACTTCAAAGCGAGTTAATTGTTGGTGTCTTATATAAATTAATTCTAAGATAGCGGTTGTAAGGTCAATTTCTATTTTAGAATGATTTGCACAGTAAGATTATTATGACTCTACCGTTTCAGGACATGACACGCCATTGGAGGCCACTACACTTAGTTAGATTCCCATCCAGATGGACATTAATACTTGTTTACAGCTTCTGCCTATACTGTATTATACTATCATAATATTCTTTTTTCATCTTTTCCATTTTTATTTTTCCTTTTGTACATTACCTAAGATTTTCCTTTGATTGTAATTTATCCCTTTTTGTAATTGCCATGTGTATGGAGTTTACCTTAGAAAGATGGGTATAAATACCCTTATTTGGTACAAGCCGTCAACTAGTGTATCATTAAACATTTAAGTTTCTTACATTTTGTCCTCAATTGTTGTCCCTAAGATTACTTAGCTTAGCTACTTGGTTCTAATGTTAGCTCTTATCAATATCTTTAGTAAAGATTATGGCAAGTAACCCTAGTTTGTTAATTGTGCGCCACATCAAGTGATAAGCTAAGTTTGCATAGTATTCAATTGGTGCATAATATCTATTCAAGCAGCTCATAGGTTTGCTAGACTCTAAATTAATTCCACCCATTACTTTGGTTATAGCTTAGTTAAATCCATCCCTTAATAATGGCCACTCTTGTCTATTCTTATTATGGCATATCAAAGTTTATTATGTAGTAGGTGCTCCCCCTTAACTAAGGGCGAAAGGATGGATAGATAAGTACGGAGGAGAATTAAGCTAGATGATGTTGTTAAGGAAGAGAGAGAAGAGGATGATAACTTTTACGAGTTTGATGAAAGAAGTACCTAAGCTCTGAAGGGCATGGAGAATATAAAGATACATATTCTAAACTTCATGATGCTACAGTATCGATTGACACTTTGATTGGTATGAGAAGATAAAGAAGATTTTTGAATGTTATGGTTACGAAGATGTAGTTTAGGTGCCATTAGCTACTATGGAATTCATAAGCTATGTGAGCAATGTAGTGGAAGAAGCTCCAAGTAGCTCATAGATGAGATGGCCAATGTAAAGTTAGGACGTGGAATGAGATGAAGCGTACAATGTGAGTTTATATCATTCCAACAGCTATAAATAAGACACTTTCAAGAAACTTAAGTAATTAAGGTAGGGAAATTGAAGTGAGGATAACTATGTTCGAGAGTTTTGAATGTTGATGATCAAGTGCGATGTAGATGAGCTTAAGGCTAAGACCATCTTTAGATTTATTATGGCCTAAGATATGAGATTAGGATTGATGTCAAGATCTAGAGGATCAAGTCCGTAGATGAGGTTATTCAATTTGTACAGAGGGTGAAATGATAAAGACGTACTTAGTCGAGTTAAGTTCCTATGACTCAACTTACCCCACAGAGCCAACCTAAGTATAATCAATATGTAGAGTCGAGATGTGGACTGACGTGGCTTGACTAAATAGGCAACCTCAGGATGATCGGACAAAGACTAAGGCAACTAAGCTTGAGATGAAGAAGGAAGTTGTGTAGAACTTTGGTTGGAAGACTAACGAAATTAAATGCTTCAAGTGTCTCGATTTTAGACACATGGCTGATCAATGTTCGAACCAATATGTCGTGACAATTAAGGGAAAGGAGCCCTGGTTTGAAGTTGAAAGTGTTAGTAAAGAAAAGGAGGACAAAGAAGCAAAACACATATTAGATGAATATCAAGACGGTCCAAAGTCCCTTGTCCAACTTGAACATCGGCAGTACCTAAGCATGTTTGTAAAGAGAGTGCTCAATACCATAGTAGCAGAGAATAAGTAGAGAGAGAACCTCTTTCCAAACCAATTGTCAGGTGAAGGGCAGTTTATGTGCTATGATCATTGACAGTAGCAGTTGCACTAATGTAGCCGCCCAATACCTAATAGATGTCCTGAAGTTACATACTATTCCATATCCCCAACCTTACAAGATCCATCAGTTACATGAGAAGGGAGGATTAGAAGTGACTAAGTAGGTGAGAATGCCTATCTCAATTGGGGAGAGGTATAAGTACAAGGTGTTATATGACATCCTAGTAATGTGTACATCATGTATCGTACTGGATTGACCTTTGCTCTTCAACTAAAGAGTGTTGCATAAGGGATATAGGAACACTTATATATTCTAGAAGGATGATAAGAAGGTCATATTGTCTCCTATGAGCCTTAAGGAGGTTCAAGAGACTCAGATATAGATCTCCTAAACTATAAAGAAGAAATCCCTAATATTGTCTTAAGTTGAATTTGCCAAAATCACTAGTTTGGAGAACCTTTTGTTCTTCTAGTTCAGAGACCAATGGAATTAAGAGAGTTTGAAACCTTGCTTGAAGAAATCTAGAATTTAATTAAGGAATTCAAAGATTTGTTCCCTAAAGATCTACCTAAAGGATTACTCTACTCCAAAAGATTGAGCACTGTATTGATCTACAACCTAAAACCATCCTGCCAAATAAGTCAACTTATAGACATAATCCAAAGCATACCACTAAGTTGAAACACCAAGTGGACCAACTTGTTGAGAAGAGCTATGTCCGGGAGACATTGAGTCCTTGAACAATATCGGCCCTGCTTGTCCCAATGAAGGATAAATCTTGGAGAATGTACATTAATAGTCACACTATAAATAAGATCACTATTAAATACAGGTACCTTATACCATAGCTAGATGACATTTTTTATGAACTTTATGTAGCATGGATACTTTCTAAGATTGATATGAAGAGTGGATACTATAACATTACGATAAGACCGAGAGATGAATGGAAGACGGCTTTCAAAACAAGACATGGACTCTACGATTGACTCGTTATGCCCTTCGGCTTAACTAATACCCCCGTTACCGTGATGAATGAACCATGTCTTGAGGCCCGAATCATTATGCATGGTGGTTTGCTTTGATAACATTCTAGTTTACTGTATGGATTTGAAGGATCATGCTGAGCACTTGAAGTTGGTATTTGACATTCTCTAGGCTAAATAATTGTTTAGCAATCTAAAGAAGTGTATGTTCTATCAAACAAAAGTTGTATCCCTTTTTTATGTTGTATTTAAAGGTAGAATCAAAGTTGACAAAGAGAAGGCTAGAGTTATTATTAAATGGCCAACCCCATAAAACAACTCAAATATATGAAGTTTCCATGATCTAGCTTTGTTTTATAGGAGGTGATGGGAGGCAAGTGCACTTATCAAGTAATCAAGTTATAGTATAATAAAACGGATTGAGTTCAAGTATTGATCCCTTAGGGACTAACTATTGAACACTAATATTTCCCCTTATTTTCCCATTATTTAACCTAAACAATTAAGTGCAAATTATTAAATCTAAATTAAACTAATTAATTTAATATAAAGAAACAATAAAGGAACTAAAACATGAAAATAAAATAAAACACAAATAAAATGATTAAAAAGGCATGATCTTTAGTATTTAAATATTGAATTTATTCCCTAAAATATATGATACATTCAATCTCAAACTTACTATTGGATCATGGAGATTTCTACAACGAACTAATTGAACTCACATCTCTAACTAATTCCTAACAGTGAGTATATTCTACTCGAATCGCTTCTGCAATAAAATATCTCAAGATTGCATTAAGATCTTACATCCCTCTATTAGGTTATCCTAATTTAGAGAAACCAAATAGCTAAATGTTTTCATCTATTCAATTATTTTTACTTACAACCATCCATCATACTATAGAATCTTACAAACTCTATAGTAAACTCACACATTAATCCAACATCCGACAATATTGAATCAAAGACAAACAATGCAATGTAATTAGATCACAATGATGAAAATCATAGATTGAATAAAAACAAGAAAATAATTTTACGTAGATTTTAAGATGAAATATTCAAATACTTAAAGGAAATGAATTAATTCATTGCAAAGAAATGAACAAGAAACATAAAGGAGAAAGAGTTAAAAGACTACCTTCTCCTTTAGAATTAATTGTCTAATGTTTTATATGATGTCTAATTTACAAGACTTATATCATATTTATAGTACAAAGAATCTTGAAAATATATCTTCCAATGTATCTTCAAAATGTCTTTTACATATTTTTAATATTTATGGTGATATCTATTTACACATCTTTTTAATTCACTTTTCAAATTTAGCTCATGGAATAAAATATAATGGAAGCATAGTGTCTTAGATTTCAAATCTTTCCAAAAATAACAAGATTCCAATCCCTAGAATGACTACACCTTAGAATCATGGCTAAGGTCTTTACATGTGGTCCTTTCTTTCACTTGCAATTCAATTAATTCGATAGAATTCTTTTATAAGAGGTACATGGCAAAGGAACACTACAGTGGTCTTCACCGGTAGTCTTCTCTAGACTTTAATTCTCGACTACATTTCCTTTACTTGAATGGCTTGGTCAATGCACTTCTCTGTAAAGCTTCGAAACTTCCTGAAAATCTCAAAAAATGCATTAAATGCTTCTAAAACATCTACAAATGAAATATTAAACAAACAAGCTTAAATTCTTTATAATTTACACCAATTAATAGATAAACCATGCAAAATTACCCTAAAATATTTATGCTAAATGAGCATTATTGGAAGGTCCATTTGATAGGAATCAGCCGTCTAAACTCTTCATCCGAGCAAGAGTAAGAGATTTGGTCAATTTAGCCTATCAAATCCTTAGTTACTAAACAAGAACCATAGATGGCAACCTAAAGACCGATGATGCCTACTTGTATGACTCCCTAGCTTCCGAGCCATCTAATGTGTCATCTTGATCAGCCTAAATCTGATTAAGTTGTTCGATATGCTAAGCTACCAAAGGATCTTACTGGTGCCAACCTTATCCTGACATGTCAAAAACAGTTATTAGTAGATGCTCTAACCTCTCCCACGATGACATATGTCCTATTTCCTACGGGCACACACTTGATAACAAAATCTTTTTTTTTCAAAAGGATTACCCAATTACCTTTCCTCTTTTATATTACTATTAGTGTATAATCTCTTACACTTTTTAGTAAATTTACATACTTATAACTCTAGAGATCATTGGATATAAATGCCCTTTTATAGCAATTGCTGTAATCATAATCCTCCAATATTGTTAATGAAAATTTTTGAAGTTTCTCCGATTAAGAACTTTATCCCTCTATAGCTCATAATAACCCTTGAGTAAGGTTGTATTTGTGAACAACCTTTATCTCGGACATTGGTAAGTATTATCCAATGAGGTATATGTTCATGAGTATTTGAGCGATGAGTCACATCCATAACTAGCTCACAAGACTTAACCTTTTCCTTTCTTTTTGCGTTTCTCCATCTAAACACACTTTCTCCTTCTTTGGTAATTGTTCTTCAAAGGACCCATTTATGCGTAGGTAAGACCTCTTTTGAGGCACATCACCAAACTTCAATACCATTATAGTACCTCCCCGACTGATTAGGAAAAACGCTGAGTTTTAGTGGATAGAAAAAACATAGAGGAGGTTTGAAGAGATCAAGGATAAGTTAATGTCGACCCCTGTGCTAATCTTACTTGACTTTCAAAAATTGTTTGAGCTAATATGCAATGCATTAAGAGTCTAGGATTGGAGCAGTATTGATGTAGGAGTGATGACCAATCACTTACTTTAATAGAAAACTTCAAGGAGTTGCATTGAACTATTTAACTTATGATAGCACTACCTCATGCCCCATAAATTTGTGATCTACATAGATCGTGAGTCTTTAAAGTACTTAAGGGGCCAATAGATGCAGTAAGCATAGTAGGTAGAATTTCTATAAATATTTTCCTATGTCATCAAATATAAGAAGGGTAGCAACAAAAAAATCATGGATGTCTTATCTAGAAGACATGTTTTGATCACAATAATGCATGCTAAAGTTTTGGGATGTGGTCAAATGACAGGTCAGTATGAGTAGGATGAATAATTTGGGTCTATTATGACCAAATGCAAATAGGATATCATGGTAGATGGCTTCTATGAAGATTAAGGATAATTGCTTAAGAAAGGGTCTTTATGTATATTATATAATAGGGTTAGCTAGTCACTTTAGTGAGAAATGGACTTATGAGCTACTAAAGGAGCATTTCTTTTGGCTGGAGATCATGAAAGACATCCATCAAGTGGTCAAAAGGTGTGAAGCGTACAAAAGAGCTAGAGGACAAAGAAGCCCTATAGGAAGTATACATTGCTTCCATTACCCAAGTAACCATGGATCGACTTGAGCATGCACTTTGTGTTCGGGCTAATAAAAATAGCTTGAAAATACAATTCCATTATGATAGTTTTAGTTCGACTCAGTAAAATGGCTCGTTTCATTCCCTTTCACAAGATGAACGATGATATGTATATTGCTAAACTTTTTGTATAGGAAATTGTGCGATTACATGGAGCACCCCATAGCATAGTCTCAAATCAAGAAACGAAGTTCACAAGCTTCTTTTGAAAGAATCTATAAAGGAAGCTTAGAACTAAACTCATGTTAAACACATCCTATCACCACCATACCAACGACCAGACTGACGTTGTAAATAAAAACTTTAGATGCCCTCTTATGAGTTATGGTTGGTAAGAACCTTGTTGACTGGGATTTGTATCTTCCTATTGTCAAGTTTGCTTACAATAGGTTCACACATAGTTCCATCGATAAGTCTCCATTTAAGGTCATATATGGGACTAACCCAACATTACTAATGGATATGATCTCTGCGTTAACCCCAAAGGTAGATAGTGAGGAAGCTACAAATCAGGCACAACAGCTATAAAAGTTGCATCAATGGGTCTTTGAGAAGCTCAGTCAGACCGTCACTGAGTAGTAAAAGCTCGACAATAAAGGAAGAAAGCCCATGCACTTTGAGGAAGGGGATTTGGTATGGATCCACTTAAGTAAGGAATGCTTCCCCAACTATAAGACCAATAACTTATCCTTAGGGATGATGGTCCATTTAGAGTCTTGTGCAAGATTGGCGGTAATGCATATGTACTAGAGTTACTTGAAGGATACATGGTGTCCTTAACATTTAATACGTTCAAGTTGATGCCAAATGTCGATCTAAATTTGAAGACAAATCCTTAATACCTTTGGAGCACTGATGGGACTTAGAGCTTAACTAGGACTATGCTAAGCCATGGTCTCATCATAAGGGCAATAATCTTTAGCCTCCAAAACTTGGTTAAGTGCATCATGATTACTTAGCCTGCTGAGGACGAGTTGATCTAGATGCACGATACGTTCCAATACCAGTTGTCGACCTTTTTAGGTAATTGGACACTTGTTTAAGCTATTGAAGACCTGACCTTAAGCCATTCAAGTTTACATGAAGGTCGGTGTTGACTTGTTGAGGTGTTGAGCTATGTATAGGACCGACCTCCCCAATTGACTCCTAAGCTGACTTTAAAGATTGAAGACTTGACAAGCATGGGCAACCATTCACTCCAAGCTCTAGTACTTATTTCTTCCGAATCCCAAGGTGACCCTACTGAAGACCTTCTTGTTCTAAACTATAATAGTGAAGGAACCCACTTACTTCCATATAGATTCCCTGAAGAGTATGAAACTATCAAATGGCTAACACTTGTTTCTTTGTTTTCCCCTTTGGGTAGTGATTTTACTATATAGTTTTTGTCTTTTACCATTTTTATCCCTTTGTGTTATCTTCGGAAAGCTTCCAATACTTTTCCCTTTTTGTTATTGTACCATTCCATTATTGCTCAAGAGACTTTCTATAAGTAGTCTCTAATGATGTAAGTTGGATCATCTTCCTCATTATTGAAATTATAAAAACTTTCCCTTCCCTTGCTTACAAGTAATAGCTCTAAGTTAAGTTACACTCTTACTAGCCTACCATAGCTAAGGTTAATGGCAAGTAGACTTCGACATCAGCTTATCAGTTATATTAAGTTGGTTCTAAGTCATATTTAGCTATGGTGATGAGCTACATCTATTGCATTTGCTTCAAGGTTGGCTATAAATCACTACTCCATTGCTATTTCTTGAACCCTTCGAAGGACCCATCCCATTCTTGGTAGCGAATCCCTCATCTTAGGCATATTAGTTGGCCTTAATGCTTAGAGTCACAGCTAGGGAATCTCGATCTTTTGGTAACACAATGACCCTCATCAACTCATGGCATGTATTGTTACATCCTACAGCTTTGTGTTCAGTTGCACAACCCAATCAAGGATAAAACAAGGTCCTAACCCCTAAAAAGGTACTTAAATTAACGAGCTCCTTAAAGAAGTAAGCATCCTGCCCTTCTTCTTGGAGTCTTTCTAGGCCTTCTTCTAGGTTGGTAGCTATATGGTTGAATTACTTCCTTATATCCCCTTGTTTACCATCTCTACCACTGATTCATCTAAGGTTACCTCAAGAGTTTGTTTTATAGTCTCATCCTTAGGCCGTTTCGAAGCATTGAAAGGCTTAGTCTTTTCAAGAGGAACAACAAGTAGCCATACATACACCCATGGGGATCCCTTCCTTACCATGAAGCTAACCTATCTTCTTAGTTGCTCATTGTCAATTTCTCTCACACCTAAACAATAAGCACATTACATTACATATAGAAGACAATCAACAATTAACTCATGGCATCGAATTGAGCATGAGTCCTTAAGAGACCCTTTGCCCCTAGTGCTAGTAGATAAATTGCTCCCCAATAACTAATCAAAGTTGGCACTACAAGCATCAAGGCATCTCCCTTCTGTTCACTTCTTTAGAAATCTTAGCTATGTTGAGGCACTTTCGGACCTTCCCCTCAACATTATGTAGGCACCATTTTACTACATTTGCAAGTTTAGTAACAGCCTACAAGTCATTTGGTTTTCTTTAGAAATCTTAGCTATGTTGAGGCGCTTTTGGATCTTCTCTTCAACATTACGTAGGTACCTTTTTACTACATCTATAAGTTTAGTAGCTGCCTACAAATCATTTGGTTAAAGCTCTTTGAGCTTCGACATCTTGATAGGTTTAACTTGACCCATCCTAAAGTTGACGCCTACATTTGACTCTATCACAAAGAACCTATCTTTCTAACTGTACATCGACAAGCTCATTCCGTCAAACAATCTCTTCTTAGCTTAATTTGCAAGGTGGTACAAGCTATGAGCCAACCCATTGGTTTTTCTTTGATAGAAGTACCTAAACAATTGAGGGGTCATCCTTACCTTGAGCTCCTTGCACACTTGCTTAAAGTAATCGGGATGTGGTATGCATTCGGAGTGAGTTGATTGGGTTTAATTAGTGATAGCCCAAAAAAGAGTTTGGGAAGTTAGAAAACGAAATACAAAGTTGAAATTTGAAGTGCCTTTAGTATAAGAAAAATTAATTAGGCATTGTCAAGGTCACTCTATCATTCCTTGATGCCTTCTCTATGTGCTAACCTTTAAGAAGTTTTCAATACTGGGAAATTATCTACACCTTCTCATCCATTATTATACTTATCATTCTATCAGGAGTTTAGCCAACCATTAGATCTTTCCATATCGATGTTGTTGGTTTCTTCTCCTCATTATCATCCGAATAGATATCTTCCCTTTTCACCAACCGATTAAGTTATTTTCTTGCCTCTCTTGATAATGCCACTGAGTTAGGAGACCGTCGTGAACATCCTGCCATTGCTATCCTGGGGTGAGCTACCCTCAGGATATGGTTTCCTTTATAATTTGAACTTGTTAAGTCTCTTAGCTAAGTTTTGATGATAATAAAACATGTTATGTGATTACTAATATGTTTAGCAAGTGTATAAGAATTTCATTTACTAAAATTAACTATATTTTGACCAAGTTAAAGTTGAACAATTTATTTATTAAATAATATTAAAGTAGGACAATTTATCTCATGTATGAATTAAGTTGGACAAGTGATCTAATAAAGGCCTAATACTGTTTATCGAATATATTAGGAAAATATATTTAGTGCATTCCATTAAAATTTGTTTATATCATGGGGACTAAATCATAACGAGGAACAATGGGATTTAGTAATTTTTTCATAGATATAATTTGAATGAAGTGAACAGTAATTCATATAGCAACTTCAATGTGATTGGAGAAATTTATTTCGAACAGGGTCAATATGTGAAGTGAGGATTATATACATGATCATCTTTTAAGCAATATGTGGTAGTCGAATATATGGGTTTAATGTATCTCAATGTATTTCATTTTTTGGATTTGGTCTAGTATTTTACTATTGTGGAACAGCTTCGTAATGTGTCCGAGCATTTTCAATTAACAAAGTATAGGAAGACATGGAAGCTTAAACATGCTCGGATCAGTTTTATATAATCAAGTGGAGATTACTATTTTTTCAGGTTAATAATGCCTCCAAGAATTTGGTTTTTAGCTCAAGAGTTTATGTAGTAATAATAGGACGCTTTCATTGGTTTGGAAATATTGTTTTTACTTATGATTAACTAAAAGTCTCCGAGACATGAAGTGATATAGTCAACTTGGCAAGTAGCAGGTTAACAATTCTTTAAGTTGTGTTCAGTAAATATGGAAATCAAGTGAGCTTATCTTGGTTCATGAAATAGCAAGTCAATGAAGAGGAGCATTGGAATTGACGAGACGGAAAATACTCAGAGGCATTATAGATTTTAGGTGCATCCTTGATAAAGATAAACGTTAGAATGTACTTTTTTTTTTCTTTTGAAAAGAGAAGAATATGGTTGGAAAGATTTTTTTAAATTCAAATATGAAGGATTTTGTGAAGATTAGAAGACCAAAAATATTGGTATCAATTACATGGAAGGATTTTATGGAGATAAATATAACGCTTATTGGTTTCAAATTCAAATGAGGAGATAAGGGAGATAAAAATATAGACATGGATTAAGTTGGAGATATGCTTTTTTAAATTCAAAATACGAAGATTTGGTGGAGATCTATAAGGAATTTTCAAATTCAAAATAAGCGGAAGACATTCATCTATCATGGGATAAGATTTAAGAAGATAATATTGTAGGAAATGCTAGCATATTGTTTGGACGAATTTTTATAGATTTGATTTCAATTTCAAGAGTTGAAGATAAGAGCAAGTTATATTATTCTAAAAGATTCAAGTTTTAAAAGGACAACAACTAGAAGATATGGTTCCACAAATTAAGAGATAAAAATCTTCAACTAATATTCAAATAGCTAGTTGAAGATTTTTTGAGTATCATCAAGATATTCTCCACTTATTTAGGAAAGTGAGGTAATATAAGTAAGGCAATTCAATATTTCAAGAGATATAGATTTGTAACTTTTATTTGCAAACTTATACTTTTGAGAAAAATTGGAGGCTAAATCAGAGACACTGTTGTTCATTTGACTTTCCTATTCTATTTTCCTTTTGAGCTTATATTTCAAGAAATATTGTATTTAATCCTCATACTTCTATAAATCCTATTTTCGAGTATTAGGATACAGGATTGTGTTAGAAGAGAGATTGCATAGTTCTATAGATCTGTTATTGGCAAGAGAAAGCCTAGGGAGTAGAGTAGAAGCATTATACTTATTTTCTCTTTTCATTGAAGTATTGAAAGTAGAAAGTAGAATGATACTAGTATGGAATATTTGGTTCTTAGTAGTAAAGTTTGGAAGAGTGTAGTAGACATAAGGCTAAAACACTATAAATTACTTGCTTAATCTTCTCAACTTTACTCTCTTTATTTTCGTTCTTATTTTTATTTTTATATTGTTTTCACTCCCAATTATCAAAGTATTAAAAAAGATGATAACTTTATTAAGTTTTTAGAAAAAGATAAAAATTTTCTAAGTAATCAATTCACCTCCTTTTTGGTTACTTTTGGGACCAATAGATCTGCAAGAGTACGAGAGGAAGAAGACAAAGCTTATGCTATACTTTCATGGAGTAATGAAGAAGAAATTTGAATTTGAATAAAGTTGAAAAAAAGAAGGTGAAGGAGTTAAAGAAAAGCAAAAGAGTCGAGAAAAGGATTTTAGAAGAGTAATAGTGTCACTAAGGCCAAAGTTTCCACTATTTATAAGCCCTACATTAATTTTGACGTGACAATTATTGAAAAAGCCAATCAACAAGACACATCTCAACCAAACTTGATCACATGTCCTATAAAAAGAATAAATGGCTAAGATTGTCTGATCTAAATTATCACATCATAAGCGTGTCCAATAGCTCGTGGACACATATCCCTTACGCTGAATGCATCAAGATTTATGCAAATGATGATAAATTAAAATAAAAACTTCTTAAGCAAGTTGCAATACTTTGGATCTAACATCTATCAGTAAGATCATATCGCTCCATTCGCCCAGCTGTAATACTTTAGATCTAACAGATGTTAGAAAGATCATATTACTCCATTTGCCCAGCTCGGACGACTTCAAAAGTAAGTCACCATGGCTCAATTAGCTTGGTCTTAGGGGCAAAAGTTTAAATCAGCTTAGGAATTTTACTACATGGCCTAACCTCAACACACTAGCTTAGCTAAGACCTCTTGGGATCTCCACTTCACAATATGGGGCTAGTCCAGCTCGAATTACCCATCGACTTAGTCATCTTACTAATTAGAAGCTTTGGTTTATTAACATTAAGGTTAAGGTCAGCGACATAGCAGAATAGTTCACCCATATACCCTAGCTCAACCGGTAGCTTGCCTTGGGATTAGAAGCATTGCTAAGAGTATCACTCTACTATTTTGGATATGGGCCTTCAAGCTTAGACTGATATCTTTAGAGCATGAGTCAAGCTTACAAGCAAATGACTAACCTCATCATGACCAAGGTCAAGCTGTCAGCATTGCAGATGACCTTCTTAAAGTAGAAGGCTGAACTTTTAACAGCTTAAACAACTTAGTTGGAAGACGTCTTTGAGCTCTTATTACCTTCTAGCCTCTTGGAAGTTAGGCTCCTAAGCCTAGTCTAATTATGTAGGCTAAGTCCATAGGGTCAAAAAAAGGTGAGGTGAGAATAGCACGGCTATATATGGAAAGTTTATAATTAAATACGCTTGACCTAAGATCCCCTTCGCAATATTTAGAATACTTGAAAACGTGATCCATTTTCTATGAATAGCTTGCTAGCTATGTCAATAAATAATGGGCAACTTTATGAGTAAATGAATCTACATTCTCTCACTCTAAGCTTCACTATACTTCTTTAAACACTCCTTTGAGTTCAATATTAACTTAAATATTAGAGTAATCGTGCTATAATTACCTTCAACGCTCTTCTTTTGACCTCTGCAATGGAATATTTATTTAAAAAATTTAGGATAATTTGCCTATGTACTACTCATTCTTATGATGGTATACCTTCAATAAAATACTACTTATTTCCTTCATCTCCACCAATTTGACCCAAAGACAAAGTTTAGGATTGTGAAAGAAATAAGAAGATAAGAAAATGAGAAGAAAGGATTATGAAGGAATGAAAATAAAGAAAAGAATTTTCTTATTTGAATAGGGAATAAATAATTATGCAGATAAAGTTAATTAAATCTTTTTTGAACTTGTTAAAATACTAAATATCCTTAAATTCTTAAAGTGCCTTTCCATTAAAAGGTTATTAAAATTCTATTATTAAATTTCCTTTCAATTCGCTCCTCAGGTGAGTGGAATAGTTTTTGCCTTTTTGTGTGGCCTTACGTAATATTTTCCCTCATAATATTATTCTTTTCCTATGCTTTACAAACAAAGAAAACTTAATTATTTCCTTCCTGATTCCTTTTTTTTTTTTAAATTCTTTCTTTCCTTCAATCTAAGCAATCTATAATGTCATGTTTGATTTTGAATTTCATTTCCTTTATCATATTTGAAAGTGTTTTTAGAAAGTAAAATCGCAATATTTTAGAATTGGTAATTCTATCTTTAAGAGGGAACTTGATTCCACCTTTAAAGAGCAAAATCGCGATTCCATTTTGCCCTCACTAATTATCATTAATTTAAAATACTTATTTAACCTTTTATATAATTATTCTATTAATTCTGCAAACATTTCTAGACAATAGAAAAGGATTCATGATTCTATCTTATTTCATTTTCATTTTAATCCATTATATTCTAAACTTTTATTATATATCCAACGTGATATAAGCGAATTTTGAATTTTAAAGTGTTCTAAAGTCTTTAGAGAAGTGTAATTTTTGTAAGCTTTCCCAAAATTTGAAGTTTAAGTCTAATTTCAAAAAATTAATGATGAAGGGGTCAAATGACAAATACTAATAAATGATTAATAAAAGGCATAATGTAAAAGCATTATCTAAAAATTTTCATTTGCTATTAAATATCATATTTAATTAGACTTGTTAAATTATATATATACATATAATTTTAAGTTATAAAATATCATATTCAATCAAGTTTTTATTTATAAAATTTACTATAAATAACGTGAAATTTTCACTAAACAAGTTAAATTTAAAATTATGAATTATCATTTAATCATATTTTCACTTATCAAATTGATTGTATATTGGATAATAAAAAGTCATAGGAGAAAAAAAGCGATTTGAGAAATAAAAGTTGGTTTAATCTATCTCTTACCATCAATAAAATTGGCATTTCGTTGTAACGAGATTATGGATTCACACGTGCACTGAGACACAAACGAAGAAGAAGGTAGAAGAAGAGAGAAAAAACCATGGTGCAGTCCAAAATCGCAGTGAGGCCCGATTCCATAGTTTTCTTCACCATCTGTTTCTCGCTCTTCCTCCTATTGATCTCCGTCTCTTCAGTTCCTCAGGTACTACTCTTCCTCAACTTAACTTGCCTAATTATCCTTGTATTTATTGATCAATTTCATTTGATTGCGTTGCACTGGATGAATTAGGGTTTCAGCATGGTGGCGTTTAAGCATATGAGTTGAATCATGAAACTTGAATTTATGACTTCTAAAGTTTTTGAGTTGATACAACTTGGTTGAAGTGAATTTCAGTGATTGAGTTAAATTGGGATTGCGATTCTGCTTGAATTTGAATGGAAGATCAAGCTTCGCACGACTGATTAGTTTGGCTTGTTGGAGGAGACAAAAAGTTTTCTTGTCAAGACCGAATCAAATTGTGAATGAAACGGAAAAGTCGATCCTTTTGCATCTGGTTTGGTTTATGGTGCGGTTGTAATAAGGCTTAATGTCTACTTCGTTTTAGATAGCCGAATCAAATTCAACTTATCCTTTCAATAGGTTGAAGCTGAGAAGAGAGAAAAGATGATTGGGTATGCAAATGAATTAAGAAAAACGGTCCTTCAATTACATTTCTTAATTGTTATAACCTATGGCCTTTGAAAGCCTTCTTCCATTTCCTTTGTGTTGTTGCTAGTGCAATACCTTTGCGATGTTGAAAGTCCTGGTTTGCAGTTGCACTCGAGTCATGTGGTTTGTAGCATGACAATATATAAGCTTCTCTGAGTCAAATGGGCACAATTAGCATGACAAGTTTCAGCAACAAAAATGCAGAATGCTAATGCAGTAATATCATGATAGGAGGTTGTCATAACAGTACTTGCTGTCAGAAATAAAATGAACAATATCGTGGATAAATGGATGCATCCAATATCTCTGTACCATGAAAGATTTGTCCATTAGTGAAAACACGCTATTACTCAAGGTGGCACGGTGATCACCTTCTTCATGCAAGAAAAGTGTACCCCATCCAAATGGGAGAAAGAAGATTAACTAGTTTATCTCAGCACTATAATTACAGTCAAAATTATAAAAAGCACTTTCTCTTCTGCATTTTGCGTTGCAACCACGTCAGGCTGAACTGACATGAATATCTTTTAAGAAGTTGACATGAGCATTCTATAGTAGCAACTAGTATTAATGGCAATTACCCTATAGAAGAAAAACCAGTCTTAACTATCTATGAAATCAAAACTTAAAGTTGTGGTTTCTTTGAAGCTTAGATTCATCCTTAGTGTCAAATGTATAAGATTGGCAATATCTTCGATGAGATTGTGCCAATTGAAGTTTTCTTGTTTGTTTGCTTATAACCGACTCCTATAGATTTTACTTTTATTATTGAATTCAACACCAGAAGTGAAATGTTGAGCCTTTTATCAGTAGCCTCCTTAAAAACCTATTGCAACTCATCTCAAAGTTGATTTATTCTTTATTGACATTGGTTGGTATTCTGTCTTCCCAAGGATCAAACCAATCTGGGATGGTGCCTTAATGCCAAACTTACTGTATGATGAATTTCAATAGTGCATGTGAAAAAATGTGGGTACTCTAAGCTTTACTTTAGGCTTGATTCCTCTATTTTACACTGCTGTTCCTTCCATTTCAACTCAAGTAGCATCTTATTTGTTGTCATATATACATATAATATACATATATATTTATATATCACAGTCAATAATCTTGGTGCTACTCTGGTGTTCTTCAATTCTCTAGTCAAGCCGTTGTAATTTTTAGCTTGTTATATAAAGTTAATCCCTAGCTTTGTGGACTTTATGTTGTTGATATTACTTATAATATACCTTATCTGTAACTTAGACATAGTGGCATCTCCATTTTTCTTCTTCAAATGTGTGAATTCACTGTGATGTTGCTATGTTGCTTGTTTTCACTAAATATACTTATATCTTTTTGCTTTGTGCTACAGGGCACCGCTTCTGCAGTACCAAGGTATCTACCTAATTTTGTTTGATCAAAACAGTATCTTGTTGTCTATGGTCACAATTATTATGCTGATGGCACTTTAATTTTGAATTGTTATATGGAGTCACTGGAAGTTCTCGTAGGAAAGAAATGGCATAGTATCAATAAGTTAAGAATATATTGCTAAATCTTGTGAACTGTATACTGGCTATCTTTTGAAGCTCTAATTCTTCCAATGTCTATTATTTATATTATGACCCTGATTGTGCAGAAATGTGGCAGATGGGCAGGGAGATAGGCATGAAATACACTGTTCCAGAGAAAGAAGTAGAGCAGCATCTAAGATCATTGAAGAGGTAGAGAGATTACAGTAGGAATTCTCTCTAAATTATCAATTGAATGCCTAGTTTAGTAAAGGCATGTAGTGTTTTAACAAATTTGCAGTATCTCATGCCCTTTGTGGAAAAGGAGAGGTATGAACTTCCAAATAACTGCAGACTCTGCCTAGAAAGCGATCTGTACAGGGATCAGGAGCAACATAAGAGGCATGTAGACATAAATGAATGGAAATGTGGATACTGCAGAAAGAGTTTCTATGAAGAGAAATACCTTGATCAGCATTTTGACAATAGACATTATAATTTGCTTAATGTGGTAAGTGTTGTCTGCCTTTTCCCTTTCTCAATCATTAACAACAGAATTTGGATCAACCCTGTCTGTTATGCTTGATTGACTCTTGAAGTGCATTTTGTTGTAAAGTTTAATCTTTCCAAGTTTGGACTGGTTTTCTGTTAAAATGCATTTCTCTTTTGTAAGCCCCATGTTGGTGATGTTGTGCTGTCTCAAGCCCTACAGCCCCTATCAGGAAAGGCATTACTTATATTAAGAGAAGGAAAGAGAGGAAGAGGGGGTAGGGGGTTGGTATGGTTGGGGGTATTGGGGGCGGGGGTGGTGGTGTGTATGGAAGGGAAGAGTTACTGGAAGAAAAACCATATAAGCTTTGAAACTCTTTTTTCACCTATACTGTCTTAAGCTGGCCTTAGCCTTTAGGAATGAAATGCATCCCTTTGCATGCTGCCTTCTCCATCCTTTTTTTCCCTTTAAACTTATTTTCCTTTCAAAGTTCTGCAATGCATAGTTGGACATGTTCGGTTGGCAAACATATTCTTATCACATAAAAGTGTCTAACTAAGTAAATGATATTCTAGAGAAGATGACAAAATTTAACTTTGTGGCGATGGCTTGCTGTAAGGCAAGTCGATTCTGACAAATCCTTTGTTTTCCACTTTTAGTATGAAATTTAGCTGGAACATTGTGATGCAGATAATATATCAGTCCATGGAAGTGGTTAGATTTTACCATTTTCAGATAAGGAAAAGAAAATATTTACATAATTTTCCAATTCGTAGTATTCCAAGACGATTTGCATAATGCTTCTACTTAAGGATTCTTTCTTTATCTCCCCTTTCTTTTGTGTTGGAGTGTGATAAACTATAATATCATGTCTAGTTCATTGATTAAACTCTGAAAATGTAAGATTCAACGTATATCGCATGATTGTGATTCTCTAGTGCCACTTTATAGTATTCTTCTCAGGAATCCAATTGATTTATTTTGGTTTTGATGATCTAGTTAGTTTTATTACACTAGAAAGTTTCAAAACATGACAAGCTTGTGGTCATTCCAGAGTCATGGCAAGTGCTTGGCAGACTTATGTGGAGCACTGCACTGTGACCTAATGATGGAATCTATGACTCAGAAGGCTAGATGTAATCCTTCAGCAGCTGCAAGGAATCGCCACATGTGTGAGGTGGTCAAGTGAGAGATTTTCTTGTGAAATTAATTAAGGTTCCTTGTCCTTTCACTGTTTGAAAAATTTTCCAATTTTGATAGGGTCTAGCAGATAGCTGCTTCCCTGTGAGTGAAGGACCTTCAGCAAGTCGTCTTCGTGGTACCGTCAAATGCTTCATTGATAAATCATTATATGGTGATCTTGTCATCATGTGAACCTGATGTTCCTATGTCTCTCTGTATTGACAGAATTTTTCTTGCGCCAGTTTTGTGATGCTCATACATGCAGTGGTGGTCCAAAACCTTTTTCTCGAGGGCACAAGGTATTCTAGAGTTATTTGACCTAGTTTTGGTGATTTCCATTGCTGCAGTATGTGCCTCTGAGTAATAGTAAAAAGGATGAGTTGAAGGTTGCTTTTTATTGACCTGGCATAGATACCTTGGTGTCATCAATTCCATCTATGTGCTTATGTCTTCAGAAAATGAACACAAATATAGAAATTTCTAAATATATGCATAACCTGAAATAAATATTTTGCAGTTTCACCCTAATCTAATTTGTCGGTAAGCTTCACAATCTGGGTAACTAAATGCTGTAATTAGAAATCACCGTCAAGAAGTTGACTAAGGTGAAAACGACATAAGTGATCAATGCAGTAATCTTTCAATGTAATCACTGCGTGTGGTTCGGATTCTCCCAATGGAGCTATCACTTTGGGAATAAATACTCTCTCTTTACCAATATGTTGTCTTTTGGAAAGGCTGTGCTGCAATGTAGTTGGTTTTCAGTTCTCTGACTGTTATTTTCTGTGTGCAGAAGAGGAGAAGCGTGCTTTCTCTCATTTTGGTTGTTTTTGTTCTGATGTTGGTGCCACTCTTCTACGTTTTTATGTACTTGTACCAAAGGTATCAGTGATCTGGCCTCTTCATTCTCTTTAGTATACTTCTTAGCCGGAACTTTCACTGAATCTGTATATCTTTGCTTTTCATGGCAGGGGGATAAAAAGGGGTACACTGGATTTCAAACGCGTATCACAGCTCAATCGCAAGAAAAAACCTTCTTAATATGTAAGGGTTTCATCATCGACCTTGCCCGGCTGGTACCATTGATTCTTATAGACAACGATTACAAGAAAGTTCTCTGCCATTCTTTTGCTTTTTGTATCATAGTTGAAAGTATCACAGAATTGATGAGGTGAAAAATTCAATGAAGTCCTTTCACTTCGTTCAGCTTGATTATTTCCTATTGTCTTTTTACATTAAGATTGCGATCCTCGGATTTGATCATCATTTTGGTGGTTTGCTTCTTAGAGGGGTGTCTCCGTTTTGGAGTGTATTCATCTCTTGTGTACCTTGCCAGATGAGTTGCTAATTTGATGCTGTAAACTTGTTTCTAAAACTCAAATCTAATTGTAGTGGACTCCAACCAAATAAACCATTTGCATAATCTGAATAATAAACTATTCGAATAACCCTGAGTTATGTATTTGGCTTGGACTTGAATAAACGATAGTTTCAATATATTGCAGTATCAAAGTAACTTGCTTTCTTGTATCTAGTTTTCAGGTAAATTTTTCATTTTGGGACGAGAAGAGGATAATGGAAAAAGGGACGTTGAGAACAAGGGGTGGGACGATGGGTGACTCGAAAACTTTATGGTTTCGGCAACCGAAAACGCAGAAAATTTAACGAAACGATGGAAATTTCTTTCACATAACTTCGTTATTGCGTGTCCATGGAGCACAAGCATCAGCAGACCCAACCAGGGCTTACTATTAAACAAAATTTCCTCACTCTGATACCGTTGTCTAAACAAAATTTTAGCCCAAGCCTTATTGCCTAAGAGGTACGACATATACATAGTATAGTGACCCAACTAATAACCCTTTTAATAGGTTAGATTTTAAGTTCCAGTGCCGAAATTTTTTACTGGAGTAGACCATTTCCAAGATGTGAAAAGTGCAACGAATGTGAAAGAAAGGTTCTTGGCATGGGGTAGCAAAGGGCATGTAGTTTCGGAATGAATGCGGCGTTTGCTACAATAATATTGTTGGAGCCGATTGAAACTATCTTTTTTGTGAGTCCGTATTTTCCAAAACAGTATTCTCCGAAACGATGGTTATGATTTGGAAAATATTTTGTGCCATTCGCACAGTATCTTTATTAAGGACTTACTTTTCATCTATCTAATAACAATTATTCTGCATGTACGAATTTTCATTCCAGTCGCTCGACTAAATATTGACATGGTAGAAACTTGCGCATCCAGATATTAAAACTTAGTGCGGAGTTTTCTTTTACCACCTTGATCGCAAGGTTGAACATTGGTTCTATGCATATGGCGCTCTCTTAGAATAACATCGAGTACTAGGATTTAAATAAGTTTGTTCATATTCAACGAAATCATAGTATTTACCTGTATTGTAAGACAAGTGCATTCCTACAATTATTTTGCATAAACTATCTTTTTTTTTTTCTTCTTTGGAATATTTAAATAAATTGGTAGGCTTAGATGAACTCGATCTCCAAATTTGTATTTTATTATTTTGAGCTCCAAGCTTGGGTGGTGTTAAGGCCTCATTTACTTATAGAAAGATTCATAATTATCAACCCTTTTTTTATAGATCGCTTTTATAATACTTCTTAAATGCTAAGTGGTGGAACTTTAAATTATAGAGGCATTTTTTGATATAATGGTTTGAAACACGTTAGAACTCAAAGTTAAACATGTTCAAGTTAGGTCAATCTCAGGATAGGTGACCTCTTAAAAAGTTACAATATCAAAGGACAAAACTGTACGATGATTCATGCTGAAACGGACAATACCTTAATAAAACGAGTTTTAGTCGGGTAGTTATAGATAATATCAAAACAATTCACCAGCTAGAAGGACATAGTCCCTTCTTGATGGTGATCCTAGATCGGTGTAACGAAACTAATGAGGACGTTAGTTCTATAAGAGAGGTAGATTGTAGCGCCATTTAAATGTTAAGTGACGGAACTCTAAATCATTAAGATGTTTTTTGGTGTAGCGGTTTAGAGTATGTCGGAACTTTGAAATTAAGTGTACTTAGGCTACGTCAATCCTAGGATAGGTGACCTTTGTTGAACTTAGGGTTCATTATTTAATTTTAATGAGAATAAAAAAAATATATATATCTAAACATGTTGTTTTTGAAGAGAAAAAAAATAAGTGAATGATTAAACTAAGTATTATTTTATTATTTTGAGATAATTGAATAAGTTCAATTAGCTTACTTAATGATTAAATATATCAATTATCTCTACAAGAAATTTAATCTTTTAAAGTGGTGATCAAATGATTATATTGCGAAGATTATTCGTTTGTTGTGTATTAAAAAAATTTTCAGGTGATATTTAATCTACTGGGTTGATGGCTTGAAGAAGAACCAAGCTTACAGTATAAGGTCCTGGAAAACACAAAGAAAAGCTTACTGATTTGGAAGAATTGGCTTGTCGGTTAACTTGCCAGTAGATTAATTTTTACCGGCTTGCCGGTAATTCAAAGTACCAACATGTCGGTAATTTAAAGTACTAACATGCCGGTAAGTCGGATTCAACTAGCCATTGGAGCATTAAATGCATTGTAATGGGAAGAAATGAATTTGATAATATAAATTCTCAACAATATAACCAAGGATAGTAGAGAACTGATCTTTTGTTGCAATATTTCAACATTCTCTTGTATTCTTGTTGTCTATAATTCTCATTATCTCTTGTACTATAAATTGCTAGTATTTAGAGAGATTTGAAGTATAATACTTGTGAGCTATTAGTTGCAAGTATTAAGAGTTAAAAGTACTACACAAATAATTCTTGAAATTGAGTTATTGTATTGAGAGTTGAGATTGTGATTTGTATTGAGAGTTGTGAGTGTGAAACTTATATAATCAAGTTTGTGTTTATATAGTTTTTGGAGCTTAGATTGAGTTTTCAGTAAAGTGGTATGAAATCCTCGGTTGGAGGCATTGTGTGTCCGTGGAGACTAGGAGGCTATTCGAACTCTACGTTATATCCGGGTTTGATCTTCTTTATTCCTATCTCTTTTAATTTCTGTACTTATTATTGCTTTGATTACTCTTCTTATTGCATTTAGTTGCTTATATCAAAAAATAATTGCAATTTATCCTTAAACTTAATTCACCCCTCCTTCTTGAGTTTAGCGTAGTGTTCTTTAATCTCATAAAAAGTTGTTGTACTAGGAGACAAAACCGTGCGGCGTTTGACGCCAAAGTAGATAATACCTTGGTAGGAGAAGTTTTGGCTAGATCGTTACAACTTGCAATGGAATGTTTGCTATATGCTTATGTGTTTCTTGTAAGTCACTAAAATTATATTTAGAATAACCAAGTCTAAAATTAGGGCTTTTAAGGAAAATTATTTGATTGAGCTCAAAATTTACGATTAAGATAGAAATGTTAGTCGAAGTGACCTAGTAAAGTTAGATTTTGAAAATAACAACCTAAAATCTCAATTTTACCCCTAGAAGTATGATTATTTAACATAGTATCAAATTGCTTGGAATTTCTAAAATCGAGCTCGGAACGCGACGGAAACTTAGAAATAAGTTAATTAAGTTCTAAAATGAGATAATATAGTATAATTTATTATATGAATATACACGTATTATTATGAGTATACTCAGTATAAATAATAATTATACTCGTAAATTAACTTTAAATTACTTAATTGTATATATTATGTGTTAGATTCATGAAAATAATTAAGAAATATATCTTAAAAATAAAAGAAATGTCAGAATTATAATTATATGAGTATAGTTATGTATTACATGTGATATATACATAGGATATATACTTGTATATTAATAAAATAACTAAATACTAACATCATATATTTAAAATATCTGCAAAAGCTTATCAAATTGAATTCAAAACGGTTGGAAATTTGTTGGATTAGCTAGAGAATTGTCGTGGCTTTCTCTTGTGAGATCAACAAGCTGATTCAAAAGCAATTTGTTAGGGAAGAGCCACCTCCTACCTATATTTATAGGAGAGATAATTAAAAAAATAAAACACTTAGCCCCTAAGAAAATCAACCAACCTAGAACTTTATAAATAAGACCTTTGATTAGCAGTTTAACATTTTGGAAGCTTGGGATCCTAAAAGAAAAACTAGAAAAAAAATTATACAAAAATAGAAAAAGAAAAAAACACAGAGTAATTACCGAGCTAGATTAGTACCTAAGGCAAATTGTGACCTGTTGTGAAGCCACTCCACCATCATAGAGGACCCCTAGCACCTTGACCTTCTGACAAAGCCCCACCACCCCACGACCACCGGAGCAACCATGAACATAAAGGTTAAAATTCTGCTTTATTTTTTGATTATTTTTAAAAAATAGTATTTCCACAAAAAAATTATATTTAGATTATTTCATATATGTTTTCGTGTGATATTTTTATTTTTAAAAAATTTGTAATATTTAATATTCTTGCTTAAGATAATCATTATTTTTCCGAATTTTGACTTTCAAAATAAATATATTAAACGATGTTGTTTTTAGCTCAAAATTTTTGTTTAGGATATACATGACCTATAGATAATTGATATGTAGCTTGATTTTTTATTTGAATATTTTTAATATCTATTATATTTTTTGGCCTAAAAATAGCTAGAAATTAGCCTAAAAATGTGAAATAAATAGGATTTATGAAATTAAATGGTGAATTGACCTATATTGATTTTTAATGAAGTATAACGATGTTGGGATAGGTTGAAATTAATTTTGTGCAATAAGAATCAAAATTGGATAATTTAGTATAATTTAAGGATAAAATTATAAATTCAAATATATAGGCAATAAATCGAAAGCTTGAAACCAAATGATAACTTAATTCCCCATATTTTTTGGAGTCTATCGAAATTTTTAGGGAATTATCTGGTGCCTCGAGCTAATTATTACAAATTTACGTAGTAAAATGGTTTAAATTATAAATTGGGACGTATTGTTAGTTATAATAGGTCAAAATTTAATAAATAGTTGAATAAAAACTATCTATATGAGTACTGGTTAGATTAGATAAAAAGTATATTTAATAATATTTTAATGATCAAGATATGTTATAGGGATATTAGGGTTAAAAAATACCTATATTATAGAAATACATTAACAAATTAGGTAAAATATAGTTTGATAACATAAAATATGTATAATATGGTAATATTTAATTAGATACGTATAACTGTATTAAAAACTCGAACTACCAATTAAAAAGCATTTCTAAAAATAGGATTCATAATACGTGTCATTAGGATTGTATGAACCCAACAATACTATTTTTACTGAAATTGGATAGGTAATATAACCTATAACTCTATAGTATTACCAAAATGTACGTGTTATGATAATCCTATCGGAATTAAAACGTAATTTAACCAATTAAAAATATGTTTCAATATGATCAAAATGATATATAATACATAATAGTATAAATTACATATATCATTAATAATTAATAACTTAACTCGATATATAGATAATAAANGTAAGTCGGATTCAACTAGCCATTGGAGCATTAAATGCATTGTAATGGGAAGAAATGAATTTGATAATATAAATTCTCAACAATATAACCAAGGATAGTAGAGAACTGATCTTTTGTTGCAATATTTCAACATTCTCTTGTATTCTTGTTGTCTATAATTCTCATTATCTCTTGTACTATAAATTGCTAGTATTTAGAGAGATTTGAAGTATAATACTTGTGAGCTATTAGTTGCAAGTATTAAGAGTTAAAAGTACTACACAAATAATTCTTGAAATTGAGTTATTGTATTGAGAGTTGAGATTGTGATTTGTATTGAGAGTTGTGAGTGTGAAACTTATATAATCAAGTTTGTGTTTATATAGTTTTTGGAGCTTAGATTGAGTTTTCAGTAAAGTGGTATGAAATCCTCGGTTGGAGGCATTGTGTGTCCGTGGAGACTAGGAGGCTATTCGAACTCTACGTTATATCCGGGTTTGATCTTCTTTATTCCTATCTCTTTTAATTTCTGTACTTATTATTGCTTTGATTACTCTTCTTATTGCATTTAGTTGCTTATATCAAAAAATAATTGCAATTTATCCTTAAACTTAATTCACCCCTCCTTCTTGAGTTTAGCGTAGTGTTCTTTAATCTCATAAAAAGTTGTTGTACTAGGAGACAAAACCGTGCGGCGTTTGACGCCAAAGTAGATAATACCTTGGTAGGAGAAGTTTTGGCTAGATCGTTACAACTTGCAATGGAATGTTTGCTATATGCTTATGTGTTTCTTGTAAGTCACTAAAATTATATTTAGAATAACCAAGTCTAAAATTAGGGCTTTTAAGGAAAATTATTTGATTGAGCTCAAAATTTACGATTAAGATAGAAATGTTAGTCGAAGTGACCTAGTAAAGTTAGATTTTGAAAATAACAACCTAAAATCTCAATTTTACCCCTAGAAGTATGATTATTTAACATAGTATCAAATTGCTTGGAATTTCTAAAATCGAGCTCGGAACGCGACGGAAACTTAGAAATAAGTTAATTAAGTTCTAAAATGAGATAATATAGTATAATTTATTATATGAATATACACGTATTATTATGAGTATACTCAGTATAAATAATAATTATACTCGTAAATTAACTTTAAATTACTTAATTGTATATATTATGTGTTAGATTCATGAAAATAATTAAGAAATATATCTTAAAAATAAAAGAAATGTCAGAATTATAATTATATGAGTATAGTTATGTATTACATGTGATATATACATAGGATATATACTTGTATATTAATAAAATAACTAAATACTAACATCATATATTTAAAATATCTGCAAAAGCTTATCAAATTGAATTCAAAACGGTTGGAAATTTGTTGGATTAGCTAGAGAATTGTCGTGGCTTTCTCTTGTGAGATCAACAAGCTGATTCAAAAGCAATTTGTTAGGGAAGAGCCACCTCCTACCTATATTTATAGGAGAGATAATTAAAAAAATAAAACACTTAGCCCCTAAGAAAATCAACCAACCTAGAACTTTATAAATAAGACCTTTGATTAGCAGTTTAACATTTTGGAAGCTTGGGATCCTAAAAGAAAAACTAGAAAAAAAATTATACAAAAATAGAAAAAGAAAAAAACACAGAGTAATTACCGAGCTAGATTAGTACCTAAGGCAAATTGTGACCTGTTGTGAAGCCACTCCACCATCATAGAGGACCCCTAGCACCTTGACCTTCTGACAAAGCCCCACCACCCCACGACCACCGGAGCAACCATGAACATAAAGGTTAAAATTCTGCTTTATTTTTTGATTATTTTTAAAAAATAGTATTTCCACAAAAAAATTATATTTAGATTATTTCATATATGTTTTCGTGTGATATTTTTATTTTTAAAAAATTTGTAATATTTAATATTCTTGCTTAAGATAATCATTATTTTTCCGAATTTTGACTTTCAAAATAAATATATTAAACGATGTTGTTTTTAGCTCAAAATTTTTGTTTAGGATATACATGACCTATAGATAATTGATATGTAGCTTGATTTTTTATTTGAATATTTTTAATATCTATTATATTTTTTGGCCTAAAAATAGCTAGAAATTAGCCTAAAAATGTGAAATAAATAGGATTTATGAAATTAAATGGTGAATTGACCTATATTGATTTTTAATGAAGTATAACGATGTTGGGATAGGTTGAAATTAATTTTGTGCAATAAGAATCAAAATTGGATAATTTAGTATAATTTAAGGATAAAATTATAAATTCAAATATATAGGCAATAAATCGAAAGCTTGAAACCAAATGATAACTTAATTCCCCATATTTTTTGGAGTCTATCGAAATTTTTAGGGAATTATCTGGTGCCTCGAGCTAATTATTACAAATTTACGTAGTAAAATGGTTTAAATTATAAATTGGGACGTATTGTTAGTTATAATAGGTCAAAATTTAATAAATAGTTGAATAAAAACTATCTATATGAGTACTGGTTAGATTAGATAAAAAGTATATTTAATAATATTTTAATGATCAAGATATGTTATAGGGATATTAGGGTTAAAAAATACCTATATTATAGAAATACATTAACAAATTAGGTAAAATATAGTTTGATAACATAAAATATGTATAATATGGTAATATTTAATTAGATACGTATAACTGTATTAAAAACTCGAACTACCAATTAAAAAGCATTTCTAAAAATAGGATTCATAATACGTGTCATTAGGATTGTATGAACCCAACAATACTATTTTTACTGAAATTGGATAGGTAATATAACCTATAACTCTATAGTATTACCAAAATGTACGTGTTATGATAATCCTATCGGAATTAAAACGTAATTTAACCAATTAAAAATATGTTTCAATATGATCAAAATGATATATAATACATAATAGTATAAATTACATATATTATTAATAATTAATAACTTAACTCGATATATAGATAATAAACTATATATTATTGTAATAATAATATATATATATAACCATTTTAGATAAAATCCTAATGTTTTCGTAATTATTATGAAAATTAAATTTGAGTTTTGTGTATATAAGATTTCCCAATGGTTAAATTATTGACAATCCGAGTCTTTTGTAGTAAGCATCTGAATAGGTAAGTTGGGATTGTAGTTTTACTGTTAGAATATTGTATTAAAGTATTTAGAGACTCGAGAGTACTATTGTTTGTGCTTGTAATTAGTTGTTTATGCACATGTTATGTGTGTATGTGATATTTAGTTATGATAGGAGTTGCACTCCTTGGTGTGCTATTTTGCATGCTCGCATTGTTTCTCTATTGTATAAACTTGTTTAGTTACTCCTTATTACAATTAATGATTATTCGATTACAATAAAATTGGATATGCATAACACCCGTTAGGAGAAATGATTAGGAGTGTTTGGCCAAATGTCGACTTCCTTTGATAAGGATAGCTAAAATGGTTATTTCTTCATCTTTAATTGAACTAAGTAACAGGCGAGAAAGTCACGGCAAGGGTAAGGGCCGTAGTTCGAAAGCAATTATGGGAGGAGGGTGTTCTCCATTGCACAAGTCCGAATTTAGTTTGGTTTAAGTCGCGATGAAACTCATCAATCTAGGTTGGAGCAGATGTAATTTCTCTGATCTCACAATGGACTAGATAACATTGTACGATGTTTTATATGATTGATTGCATTACATTTCATCATAATTAATAACCTTACTTGTGATTGTTTAATACTCTTCTAACTCTGTTCCGCTTATTGAGCTAGCTGTGGTCACATCTTCATAAACTCTTTTGTAGGTACCGAATAAAGATCAGGATATTCAGATGCCATCACCCTCATGTTATTGTACTGTTGACCGGGAAAGTAAGGAACAAAGAATCAACTGAATTTAAGCTTTTGACTTTTTTATTGGAGTTTTGAGGAAATTAATTGGAAATTCCTTATGAGACTTACTAATTTTCTAACTTATTGTAAACAGTTTGCAAAACCTGTGATTTTTGGTAAACTTTAACTGTAAATTATAACACTAGATGTGAAATGTTTATGTAAATACTGTTATGTTATGAGATAACAGGTTATATAAAACAGGTATTTTGTAAAGTTATACTATAGGTTTGATTACTTACAGGTATCAAAATAGATACTTTAAGCTGATTGAGTCATGTACGCTTTGTGTGGACTATATCTACAATAGCAGTTATGAGGTCAACTTCTATCTCAGGTTAGTTTATACGGCGGGACTATTATGACTTCTCCTATTTAGGGTATGATATTTCTTTTGTACATCTATTTTTATGAAAATGTTTAGTGAAAATTTTGAATTTAAGTGGCTTTAATGACGAGAATCTGTTTACCCTATTGTTCTTATTGTTTCTAGCATATTCTTGAAAATTCTCATCCATTTCAATCTCGAATGGAAAATATTTGAGTTCATGCAGATTGTGGTCGAACGAGCATAGAGGGCACTCGAATTTGGTCAAAACACCCGAACTTCGATAGAGGATAGTCCATTACCTTTCCTTGCTAAAAACATAAAAACCGTACCAGTTATCCATGTCTTGTGTGGATTGAGGTTGCTATGCAGGGTCTTCCCTTACATTCGTTTAAACAGCCTCTCTAGTTGGAGTTAGATGAACCACCATAATATGTGAAATATGAGGTACTCAAAAACTATAAAAATTTGAGGAGGGAAAAAGTCACAATTAAGAAAGTAAAATACTTATATAGTGTCATGATAAATGTAAAAAATTTTTCATAGTAAAAAATGGAACAATAAAACATTAAAAGCAATACAAAGAGCAGAATAGATAATAGTATGATAGCATAATAGCTAGCATATTAGTTTTGACTTCTTCTTTTTAACTTTGTATGACCTCTCAATTTTGTGGTTTATGTATGTTGTATTTTACAATGAAATACAATATAGACGGACCAAATATTGCCTTAAGTTGGAAATGTTGTCATTTCCATGGATCTTTAAGTGCGACCGCATCAATTTGTGGCACCATCGACTCCTCATCCAAGTCTGAACCGGCCATCGAGCCACGTTCGAGTCTCGAATCTGGTGGGATGGGTCCAGTATAGGGGATGGACCCCCTACCAATAGTTATATTGGCTAGTTTTTGACGTTAGAAAGGTATATTTTAGATATTTTAGTCATTTTGAATTCTATTATCATGCTATTTCTGACTACATATTCTAGCATAAGTAAACAACAGTTAGGTTATTACATTTTTATTTTATCTTATGAAATGGCAATACTTCTTCATTTCAATGAATAGAACATGATATTAATCTCTTAACCAGTGTCAAAATGCCAATAAGATCCCTTTTTTTTCTAGTGTAAAAACATCTGTTATGCTAAGAACCCTATTTCAAATTATAAATGCTACATTAATATTTTAAGAATCTCTATTTTGTAAGAACCTCTTATTTACCTTAAATTTTTTAAATAAAGTTCTTCAAAATTTATTCATATTATTTATGACCTTAACAAATAATTTCCAGTACTTTGGAGTTCTTAATCTAAAATCTCTAACTTTTCTGAGCACCCATACACAATATGTAAGGATCCTTAGTACTTGGCACTTGGCAGCACCTCCATGAGGACGCTGTAATGGCCAACTTCTTTAGGTTTGTTTAAAGTGCATTTGTTGCCATGTTCAACGGTGGAGAAAGCAGCTACTCAAATGATTCGAACTTATCATCTTAATTTCATACAATTATGCATGATGACGATGGGGATTATTCTAATAATGACGCCAGCCACATGGCTTATCATTTGACTAATTAAACGGTTTTAATCACCAACTTGATGTTAAAAGGGGAGATGTGATTCTGTCACCCACCTGGAAGCCTTGAAAATGACAAATCAACAGTATATTCGACAGGGAAGAAAAAAAAAAAAAATCTCAATCATCAAGAAACTAAATAAAAAAATTTTTCACCTCTTGATATATTTATTTATTTCTAAAATATGTACTTAATATTGAAAAGTGCGAAAACTTTTTTAGATTAGTATTAAGTGTCTGTGGATACAGAAAGATCAATAAAGAAAAAAACAAAAAAAAAAAGAGAGAGAAAAGGAGAAGAAAGGTTCACATTGAATTTTGTTTCGCTCCAATCCAACCAACGTTCATAATAGAGGTCAACCTACGTAGTTTCCCTCACGAAACATATGATAATGGTACACCAAATTGAGAAGCCTTGTTATTTCATTTGTTCTTGCACTGGAAAGGTTGCGTTGCAAATTTTAATACAAAATTGAAGCTTCTTCCCAGGCTCAAAAGCTCCTGATAGGTCATTAAAATGATATATATAAATATGTTCTCATGACTGGCTGCTATTTCAGTTGTTAAGGATTCTAATTACAAGTGGGGATTAAAGTACATGAAAATCATTACCACGTTGTAAATAATTAATGTCTCAATCATTAAAATTTGTGGTTGTCGGGCCGTTTATTTATTTATTTATTTTATTCTGACCTCGGGGAAAAGGTGGGAACAATAAAATTTTCATGGCAGGTGCTATGTTGATCTGTTAGGGACATATAAGTTGATTTATAATATGCTGATGGTTTTACTAGTAAAAATGGTGTGCTCACAGTTTTGGATTTCAAATAGAACTTCTTCCTTTTTTATTTTTTCAGGTGCGAGTAGTTTTTGGAATATAAAAGGTGTAGCTAAAGTTACATATGTCAAACGATAAAAATGAAAAGATGTTAGTGAATGATGGGGGCATTTGAGAGAGATCGATTAGGTTAGGGTTGACAGTGTGTGGTAGTGATAGCGGTAGCGTGACTAGTGTCTTGTATTGCATTTGTTTTAGTGTAAAATATAATAAAATTGTATAAAGATAATAAATAATTAAATTATAATATATCATATATATTCGTATCATAATCATATTTTTTTATCATATGCTTGTAATCATACTTATAATTATATTCTGTTATATCTTGTATTATTGCATCGTATAAGCGAACCAACCCTAGATGAGGTGGTTTTATCATACTATAATTGAGATAAGGAAAACAGCTTTATGTTTAACGTCTAGCATTTTGTCAAGGAATTTGGGTATTAGAGATAGAAATGGGATTGAAAGGATGGAAAATTGGAAAAGACAATTGGATCCATTGATATCCTCATTGATATCCTAATTGAATTGAGAAAGTAGGATGAAAGTGGGAGGGGTTTTATAAAATCGAATCTACCCCAATATTCGCTAAGTGTTCTTAAATTTGTTCACATTTTAAAATAATGTATTAATATCAATGAATTTTTTTTCAACTCTTATAGCTTAATAAGATACCAAAATTCATTTGAACCCGTTTGATAATCAATACAATTTTACTATGTATACATATTAGCTAAAAGCGAACTCCCCAACCAATACCATGAACAATGACAACATACCTCCCTTAGTACAATATTTTCGATATTGAATGGAAAAATGAAAAAAGAAAGTTTCGTTTTTTAGGGAAAGAACTCATTTTGGTAGTACGTTCAAAAACAACGTAACTTATTTAAACATAAGTAGACATTATCATTTACAATATGTAAAAGTTCTTGAATCTATGAGTTTGATCTAGCCAACACAGATAATTGTAAAGAGTTCAACGAGAAAGAAGTGGTTGACATGATAAATTGTGTAGTTAGTTAAGTCTTCTATCAAATAAGTATATATACAGAGCTATTCTACATGTGTAAAAAGGTAATATTTGTAATAAACAAATTGTATGAATTAATTAAAATAAAATTCTACCTAATATACAAATTAGCTAAATGAAATGAAATGAAGCAACTAATATATAAGTTAATATTGCAACACCCCCTCTTAAGTTGGAGATGACCAAGGATCTAACTTGGCTACGAAGAGTGAAAGTTGGAACTTAGACACTGCTTTGGTCATTGCATTTGCAATATGGTGCTAAGAAGAGACATATGACAAGGATAAAAAACTTAAAAGCAAGATAATCTGAAATAAAGTAAACATTTCCACGAAATTAAAGATGAGCCAAGAAAGATACAAAAACTAGATAGAGACTTTTTATCAACTTAAGAAGAACCCCAATTCGCATCTAATAACCATGCAGTTGTAATGGAGATGCAACAGAATAAAAGACACCCCCGTCAACACTTCCTTTCAAATATCACAGTAAACGAAAGGCAGCTTTCAAATGCGAAGGCTGAAGATGTGATACAAATTGACTAAGTTGCTATACTAAAAAAGGTATATCAAGACACGTCATGGTCAAGTATAACAATCTCCGACCAAGCCTGCAAAACACGGATGGATTCGAGAATGACTCACCATCTTCATTATTTAAGTGGACATTTTGAGGAAAAGGAAGTACAATAGGTTTAGCAATAGTGAAACCAACATCTTAAAGAGTGTCTAAAAGAAACTTTCTTTGATTCAACCAAAAACCATTGTTGGTCCGACATACCTCTATACCCAGGAAAAATTACCTTTTACCCAAATCCTTCATAGTAAATGTCTTGTCTAATGCGGTTTTAATAGAATAGATAAAATCTAAATCATTGCCTACTAGTAAGATATCATCTACATATACCAAAGCAGCTAAAAAGGATACACCATTACATTTAGTAAACAAAGAGTAATCAACCAAGATTGATGAAACCCTAATGAACAAATAAACTTGGTGAACTCTTTATTCCATTATTGTGATGCTTGTTTCAAACTATAAAGGGACCAAACAACCTTATACACATGACCTAGGTTATCAACTACGTATCCTTCAAGAGGTGCCGTATAAATTTCTTCATCAATCTATTCATGTAGAAAGGCATTACTAACATTTAATTGATATGTTATCCATCCTTTAGAAGTTGATAATGACAAAAGAAGGTGACCGATAGTAAGTTTTGCTAAGGGTGAAAAAGTATGTATATAGTCCAATCCTTGAATTTGATTGTATCATTTGGTGACCAATTGATTTTCGAACCTTTCAATGGAACCATTAGATTTATGTTTAATTTTATACACCCATTTTGGTTTGCTTGATCATTTAGCCGAAGGCAAATCAACAAGATCCCAATTGTTGTTGGATTCAAGAGCCAATAGCTCTTTATCCAAAGTCTCAACCCATCCTTGATCTTGTTTTACCTCGTAATAATTGCATAGTTCTTAGACTGAAAACACATTAGCTAATGATGCAATGTAATATTTAGGATAATGAGAAAAGGAATGTGGGTTAAACAAAGGATACATAGAAGAAACATGTGATATGAATGTATGCTTTGAAATTGGAGATGTTGCATGTATCACATTAATAAGCGAATTCACTTGCATTGTATGAACGTTTACAGTCAACAGAAGAAACAAAAGTATTGCTTACATCAGAATCTAAAGAATACCAACCAGAATTAGAACAAGAGGATTTTGGCTTCGAATACATGACATATAATCCAAGATGAATACTTGCATGAGCAACACATTTTTTAGAGATTTGGTCTTAAAAAGGACATTTGTGGGGATCTAAGGTAGCAAACATATTAGTGCTTGATAGTAGCTGACTAACAAATAAGAGATTTTGCTAAAAGTCAGGCATTAGAAGTACCTTTGTTAGGGTAATATGTTCATTGATGTTAACATTTCAATGATATTGACCAATTTCAAACGGCCATTTGATAGTCATATCTTAATAGGTTCTAGTAGCGTTTGTTTGTAAGTTAAAATGTGTATGAATGGTGTGATGTGATTAGAAGCTCTAGTGTCAACAAAACAAGTAAACTTGCAATTATTACTAGATAAACCATATCCAAGACAAGAAGAAATAGTACTTACAAAGTTCATAGTAAGTTAACCTTGTCCTTGCTATTGGTCTTTCAATGTCTTCATAACTTCTGAACATACTCTAGTAACAAGGTTAGAATCTTTAAATAAGCATTTCTCTAAAACAAAGCCTTCCAATTGTTATCAAGAGGTGTATATGCAAAATTAATCTGATTAGAAGCAACATTAGCAGCCAATTTAGGGACCTAAGCTTGATAGCTTCTATTCTTAGTCTTAAACCAATATGGATATCCAATGATTTCAAAGCATTGATCAATGGAGTGTTCATAACATTTACAATGATCACAAACTAGCTTTTGACTACCAAATTTATTTTTTCTCTCTCTCTACAGTCCTTCGTAACTATTCTCAAAGTACCACAACTCTTCTTAGCACTAAAATGTAGCAAATTCTTCTCCTAAAGCTCTTAGCATTTGCTTTTGTTTTTCAACTTAATACACCAAGTAGTAAGCCTTGTTGACAAAAGGCAATGATTCCATTGCTAGAATTTGGCTTCTTACAACTTCAAAAGTCTCATTCAATACAGTTAGAAATTGCATAAATTTGTTCTTATTTTCTATCTCTAGGAATTGAGCTAAAACATTACATATATACTAAGGTTGACTAGTAAGATTTGACATTTCACCCTAGAGTTTCTTCAACTTATTGCAGTACATAGAAACCGTAAAATTTCCTTGCCTAAAGTTTAGAATTTCATGCTACCATTAATAAATTAGAGGTTCATTTGTTAATTCGAACCTCTCAATTACATCATCCTATAACTCCTTTAGAGACTATGCGAGCCTTTGACAATCTTTAGTCATGGAGTTTAAAATCTAACATCTAATCATAAAATCACATTTAATCCATAGATGAAAATCTAATGAATTAGCCTTAGGTTTATCACATCAACCTTCTACAAACCCTAGCTTACCTTTAGCTCCTAAGACCAAATGAATGGATCTACTCCATCCTAAAAAGGTCGTACCATCAAAAGCTACACTAGTAATCAAGGTTCCTCAATTATTAGAACCAAAAAGATGCAATAGTTCATCATTCAAAATTGTTTCGTTCATTTTCTACTACTTTAAACAGAATAAGAACATAGTCGGGATTCAAATTCACCAAAATTAGAGAATAGTCGCGATCTAAATTCAACAAATCAGAGATAAGGAAGGATCTTATACTGCTCTAATATCATGTAAAAGTTCTTTAATCCATAAGTTTGATGTAGCTAACAGAGAGAATTGCAGAGAGTTCAATGGAAAAAAAGTGATTGATATGATGAATTGTGTAGTTAGTGAAGTCCGTTATCAAATGAGTATATACACATAGCTATTCTACATGTGTAACAAACAAATTATACGAATTAATTAAAATAAAATTCTATGTAATATACGAATTAGCTAAATGAAATGAAATGAAACAACTAATATGCAAGCTAATATTGCAACACAATCAATCTAATTTGGAGAAAAAAGATTTATTAATATTAATATGTCAGGTGTTTTATAAGTGGTGAATAGTAAATTTATATTTTTACATGTTAAGATTATATTGATACTTGTCGATCACTCTTCAAAATACATGATGTATTATAACATCGAAGCCTTTATTTTGGATATTGTATTTCACAAGCTCTTTTTCGTGGCCTTCAAAATTCAAATTCACTGAAGCTCCAAAACATCTCTCTTCCTCTGCTTTCCTTCGCTTCAACAATCAAATCACCCTCTATTTTCAGGGTTAAGGAGAACATTTTTTCAATTTAAAATATAAGCATGCAAATATAGTATGTTAATTAACAATAAATATAAATTTTATGCTATATCTATAAGATCAATCCGTCTAGGACAAGTAATGGCTGCGGTCCCGTGGGCTAAAACCGCATAGGTATATAGTATAGGTCGCATTGTTAATAGGAAGAACGTTTAAAAATTGAAACTACATAAAATAATCAGCATCTTCCCAGTTTGTATATCGCCATCACGAAGACTAAGCCCTAAAGTCCGAATTCTGAAGTTATTGATCAAAATGTTTATTTATAATAATCAGTCAACCACTTATGGTCCATGATTGTTATCCATTCCACATCAATAAATCTAATATTATGTGTAAACGCGTACTCTTAATTTCCTTCCTTCGTTGAAATTATCATTAGGTACTTATGGAGGGTAATAAATTAACGTGAAGTGAAGTATGACAAGTAGAAGATTAGCATCAAGTAATTGAGAGATTTTTAATGCTAACGCTAGCAATGAATCAAAAGCAACCTTTGACTCCTATTTGATATAACTAACTAGTGTAGGATAATTACTGTCTATATATAATTGATGGACCTAAAATTTGATTCGAGGGAGGTGAACAAACACACACGCACACACACATATATATATATATGGATTTTCGAAATTCCTGTTAAATTTTAATAGACATATTTTTAAAAAGAATTTCATAATTTGAAAAACGACTAGTTAATCCAATCCTTTTCAGTTTACACCTGCATAAAGACTTTTCTTTATGTGCTTATTTTGGTGAAAACCAATAAATAAAACTTTTAGTCTGCACTAGAATATTTGTCGTGATAATTTCATAGGATACTTCAAAAAATCTTATATTGTATATCATAGTGGTTGGCTTTTTGTTAACTATTAAAGTTTGTTAGGTTGGAGTTAATACCTTAAGAAACAATAGTTTAGTCCAAGATTGGTCTCTCTTTTAGTATTTGATTTCAAGTTACAGTATGTAACGATTATTTTTCGACAAGTTCACATTATTCCTACGTACATTTGTTAATGCATCTATTCATAGCCGTGTAAATATATATATCTGTGGCTTGTCATTTTCTATTTCCTTTGTTCTAATCAATGTATTCATCACCTAGAAAGGATCGAAAGATAGAAAAAATTAGGTGAATCGTAAATCTTTTATATTTGCTCCATGCCTTTAACTAAATGGATATGAAACAAATATAAATATATATATATATATACTAGCGGTCGATGTTTCCATGTTGTATGTAGAAAAAATAAGGAGAGAAAAAGATGTAGATATAATTAATGGAAGAGTGGAAAAAGTAGGAAAAAAAAAAGAGATATATGTGCAGTTAGTAGAAGAGTGTGGAAAGGTAGGAAATGAAAAAAGTTAAAAAAAAGTAGAGAAACAAATAGAGAAGAGTTAATGGATATATTTATTTATTAATTATAATTTTAATAGTTTATTTTATTATTAATTTTTTTATTAAATAATAATAAATAGAGAGTAAATATGTGATTTTAAGAAAAGCGGTTACTCAAAGTCCCATTTACCTAAATGATATAGATATATATAAGTATATATAATTATCCAAATGTTTACACATGAAATCAAATAATTTAGGAATTGATTAGATTATATAAGAAATAAAAAGAAATTAAACAATGCGAATTTGAAGTAACATACGTTCGCATTTAAGTTTGACTTCACTCCCCCGTAACTTTCGTCATTATGAAAGCTCCTTGTTTTTCCCGTTTTTGTCCTTCGTTGGACTGTTATGAAAACTCCTAGTTAATCAGAACAATTTACCGTCATAGCCACCATTTGGGGTTAAAATTGCATTTTTTAATAATAAAAATCATATTTTTGAAAGTTTAGAGATCTATCTCTACCTGATAATTAATATCTAAATGGTATACATGTAATTATTTCAAAATAAAATAAAAAAATTATATTTTTTAATAATAAAATCATATTTTTGAAAGTTTAGGGATCTATCTCTACCTAATAATTAATATCTAAATGGTATACATGTAATTATTCCCAAAATAAAATAAAATATTTATGGATTGTGACCCGGATTAAGTTAACAAATCCAACGAAGTTGACCCATTCATGTTTTCACATAGATTAGAACCAGTTATAGCTTAATTCCGTATCATATGGAACGGACCATTTATAGCTTAATTCCGTACATAAATGGCGTGCACTTTGACGAATTGAAACATTGGACACTCTCAGGACACCATCCCACCAACGAACCTCACCAAGTAGACCAAATTGACTATAATACTATAATACAAGCAACCTGCAATTCATTATCTATATTTATATACATAGTGGCCGGCCAACAACTCTGCACGGAGGGCAAGCTATTACAACGGAAAAAAAAAAAAAAAAAAAGATTAAAACCATGAAAATAATAAATCTCTAGATATATTACCGAAAATAAATAAATAAATAAATCCGTAGATATATTTTTAAAGATTTAGGTAAAATTTTCACATGATTCCAAAGTTTAAAGTCAAACCATATAAAAAAAAAGATTAATTGAATACTCAGTGAGAAGTATATGTATATGTGATGGATAATAATCATCTCTCAGATATATATACATACATATATATATATATACACATATATATTATATTTATTAGCCTTTTGGTACTTAGCACGACCTTCTCTTATACGTGTTTTCCACATATACAAGAGCATGTTACATACGTTTTTGCATCATATACAACCCGTGTGTATGAAAATGTTATCTATACAGTGCAATATAAGATCGAGTTTTCGTTTTGTTCCCTCCAAAAGGGTTACATATCTCTTTGACTTATTTTTTCTTTAGTTTAAAATTTAATTTATAAGTTTCAAATTTAATATTATTTTTAAAATTTGAGTTTCAAGGTTCATGAGTATGAGACTTGGACATGTGATCTTGTTGGTCTATTATCGTGTACTCGTGAACCAGTCACCTAAGGCCAATCTTGGTTCCATGTTCTTTAGACTTGGGAACCGACTATTGGCGGCCAGTTTCAGGTTGGTTTGGACATGTGCCTGAGTTTAGTAGTGTTATTTGATTGAGAGGAAATATATGTACCTTAAATTTGGTGCAGTATACTTGGTTAAGATAATGCATATGAGAGTATTTGAATTTTTTATTTTTTGCAGTTTAGGATCCAAACATTCAAAATTTAAATTTTAGTGCTCAAAAATTAAGAATTTATTTATTTAAATGTCTATATGATGGGCACTAAACTGCTTAAAATCAAAAGTTTAAGTATTTAAATGAATAAAATTTTAATTTTTCAACACTAAAATTCATATTTTAGCACTAAATTATTTGAAATCAAAAGTTTAGGTACCCTCATATGTATTATTCCATATATGGTAATATATGTACATTCAATAAATTAGAGATGGATGTAGAACCATACAATTCAAGTGGTGTGCAATTTCAAAAATTAAAAATTTTATTATAATTTTAAATCATTACATAAAAATCCCATAACCACTTTGGGAATATGATGTGTGTTAGGGTTTTTATGTGACTAGATCCAACTTAGAGAAATTTCTGCTTCAATCTCTAGTTTTAACTCCAAATTCATTTACAACTTATCATTTTTCTTTTCTTGTTGTTTTTTCTTCTTTTCATCTCTTTTACTTTTACCGTTGGTCATTTGCATTGCTTATCATATGATTTTTTTTT
>JAMXBB010000010.1:89482824-89570271 GCA_024138015.1 Lumnitzera littorea
AAAAAAAAAAAAAAAAAAAAAAAAAAAAAAAAAAAAAAAAAATGGATAAAAAAATAAACATAGAGTAAATATGTGATTTTAAGAAAAGCGGTTACTCAAAGTCCCATTTACCTAAATGATATAGATATATATAAGTATATATAATTATCCAAATGTTTACACATGAAATCAAATAATTTAGGAATTGATTAGATTATATAAGAAATAAAAAGAAATTAAACAATGCGAATTTGAAGTAACATACGTTCGCATTTAAGTTTGACTTCACTCCCCCGTAACTTTCGTCATTATGAAAGCTCCTTGTTTTTCCCGTTTTTGTCCTTCGTTGGACTGTTATGAAAACTCCTAGTTAATCAGAACAATTTACCGTCATAGCCACCATTTGGGGTTAAAATTGCATTTTTTAATAATAAAAATCATATTTTTGAAAGTTTAGAGATCTATCTCTACCTGATAATTAATATCTAAATGGTATACATGTAATTATTTCAAAATAAAATAAAAAAATTATATTTTTTAATAATAAAATCATATTTTTGAAAGTTTAGGGATCTATCTCTACCTAATAATTAATATCTAAATGGTATACATGTAATTATTCCCAAAATAAAATAAAATATTTATGGATTGTGACCCGGATTAAGTTAACAAATCCAACGAAGTTGACCCATTCATGTTTTCACATAGATTAGAACCAGTTATAGCTTAATTCCGTATCATATGGAACGGACCATTTATAGCTTAATTCCGTACATAAATGGCGTGCACTTTGACGAATTGAAACATTGGACACTCTCAGGACACCATCCCACCAACGAACCTCACCAAGTAGACCAAATTGACTATAATACTATAATACAAGCAACCTGCAATTCATTATCTATATTTATATACATAGTGGCCGGCCAACAACTCTGCACGGAGGGCAAGCTATTACAACGGAAAAAAAAAAAAAAAAAAAGATTAAAACCATGAAAATAATAAATCTCTAGATATATTACCGAAAATAAATAAATAAATAAATCCGTAGATATATTTTTAAAGATTTAGGTAAAATTTTCACATGATTCCAAAGTTTAAAGTCAAACCATATAAAAAAAAAGATTAATTGAATACTCAGTGAGAAGTATATGTATATGTGATGGATAATAATCATCTCTCAGATATATATACATACATATATATATATATACACATATATATTATATTTATTAGCCTTTTGGTACTTAGCACGACCTTCTCTTATACGTGTTTTCCACATATACAAGAGCATGTTACATACGTTTTTGCATCATATACAACCCGTGTGTATGAAAATGTTATCTATACAGTGCAATATAAGATCGAGTTTTCGTTTTGTTCCCTCCAAAAGGGTTACATATCTCTTTGACTTATTTTTTCTTTAGTTTAAAATTTAATTTATAAGTTTCAAATTTAATATTATTTTTAAAATTTGAGTTTCAAGGTTCATGAGTATGAGACTTGGACATGTGATCTTGTTGGTCTATTATCGTGTACTCGTGAACCAGTCACCTAAGGCCAATCTTGGTTCCATGTTCTTTAGACTTGGGAACCGACTATTGGCGGCCAGTTTCAGGTTGGTTTGGACATGTGCCTGAGTTTAGTAGTGTTATTTGATTGAGAGGAAATATATGTACCTTAAATTTGGTGCAGTATACTTGGTTAAGATAATGCATATGAGAGTATTTGAATTTTTTATTTTTTGCAGTTTAGGATCCAAACATTCAAAATTTAAATTTTAGTGCTCAAAAATTAAGAATTTATTTATTTAAATGTCTATATGATGGGCACTAAACTGCTTAAAATCAAAAGTTTAAGTATTTAAATGAATAAAATTTTAATTTTTCAACACTAAAATTCATATTTTAGCACTAAATTATTTGAAATCAAAAGTTTAGGTACCCTCATATGTATTATTCCATATATGGTAATATATGTACATTCAATAAATTAGAGATGGATGTAGAACCATACAATTCAAGTGGTGTGCAATTTCAAAAATTAAAAATTTTATTATAATTTTAAATCATTACATAAAAATCCCATAACCACTTTGGGAATATGATGTGTGTTAGGGTTTTTATGTGACTAGATCCAACTTAGAGAAATTTCTGCTTCAATCTCTAGTTTTAACTCCAAATTCATTTACAACTTATCATTTTTCTTTTCTTGTTGTTTTTTCTTCTTTTCATCTCTTTTACTTTTACCGTTGGTCATTTGCATTGCTTATCATATGATTTTTTTTTCTTTTTTTTTTTGTTGTTTTTTCTTCTTTTCATCTCTTTTACCTTTACCGTTGGTCGTTTGCATTGTAACAAAGTGCTTAAGTAAGTTCAACTATAAGTACTTTGGTAGTATAAAGTATTAAATCCATTTGCGAGTCAACTATAACAACATACAACTGCACCCTTCCATATAATAGATCGATGAAGTCATTATTCATGGGACGGGCCATTGTGACACTAACATATGATGAATATTAAAAAGAAACCATATTGAGGTTTTCAAAGCGTTGTTACATTAACCAATGCAAGTCATATTAATAGAGGACATATCTCATGGTATCACTTCTTCGACCAATTCACCACCATAAAGGTGCTTAAGTAAGTTCAAAAGCACTAAAATTTGAATAATCATAATGTGAATAACAAGAAAATATTTCTCTACCATATTATATTGAAGAACAAATGTAATTAAACATGAAAAAGGAATGAGTTAATTACAAAATCGAACTAAATATGAGAGAATGATAACTGTAAATCAAACTGGTATCTAACCGACCCAAACTTTGGTATTAAATATTTTTAATAAATACAAACAATCCACAAATTCGTAGTATAGGTGATAAGCAAATTCCATTCTAACAATTCTTAAGTGAATTGATGAATAAGGTGTCATCAAGCTCTTGTTCTAAGTAATTAAAGCAATCCCAAGAGAAAAAAGAATCCACACTATCCATAAATTGTGGGAATAAACTATTAGTATCTTTTTGGAGGACTTGGGATTCCATAATCGAGTTAGTAGTAGATTGATTATTAATACTTGAATCTTGAACTGAAGAACTATGTGAAATCGATACTTCACTTTCTTGAGCCATCTCTTGAATTACCAATTCCATGTCTCCACACAACAACTCATAGTCATTTATCAACTCAGCCGTTTCATCCAATGACAACAATTCAACTTCATCATTTGCTTGCCTTTGCGCTTCCACTCGAGGTACTATGTTCTCCTGGCCTTGCGTTGGATTTATGACCAATTTTGATGCTTCCTCTCCTCCTATATTGGAGGCGCTTGAGTCGGTTGGCATCGCCATGTTCTCGCAATGAGATTGGTTATTTTCATCATGAATTGGCTTGTGTGTTACGGGGTCGAGTCCGAGAAGTTTCAATTTTTTCTTGATCTTGGTATTCCAATGGTTCTTGATCTCATTGTCTGTCCGTCCAGGAAAATGGGAGGCAATTTTAGACCACCTAAATACAAGTAATCATTTGCTTAATCTTATTAATAAATGAAAAGGAAAAAAAAAAAGAAAGAAATTCAAACTCTTTTAAGGCACTTTGACATCAATTATTTTCTGAATTTGAATCAATGCTTACCTATTACCAAGAGTTGAGTGAAGTTGGATGATTTCGTTCTCTTCTGCCTCAGTGAAACCACCTCTCTTAAGGTCAGGTCTTAGGTAATTTATCCATCTTAATCGACAACTCTTTCCGCATCGCAAGAGACCTTAATTAATCACCATTAACAATGTTGATATGAAATACAAAAAAATAAGAATTGACAATGTGAATGTATACTTAAGGAAATTTTATACCAAAAAAAATAAAAATAAAAATTCTTGTAATTTCGGATGGCTATTCGTGAGATAAATGATACTGTGAATTTAAGGTTTGATGTAATTAAGGAAATCGAGATTGTATGACTAGAAAATGAAATTTAGTGATTTGTGATATAATATGATGGCGAATAGATGGAACCTGCAAGCTTAGGCACAGCACGCCAACAATGAATGCCATTATTGAGTATGAAACTCATAAGTTTATGATCTTCCTCAATAGTCCATGGACCACGTTTCAATCCAACCTTATCACAACAAGGTTGTCTTCCCATGTCGCACAAGTTTTTCCTAGGAAAGGATTGGATCGATTTTGATTCAAAGACCCAGGTAGGCTGGCTAGTTCAGTCGAGATAGGATTGAAAGGACAAAGCAGGAGGGAGGGAGGGTGGTGTTGCACAAAGATGGAGAAGATTATAATCACCGTAAAGAATCTGCCAGTTCAGCCATGGATTTAAAAAAAAAAAGAGAAAAAAAAAACACTAGGATGCTACTCAAGAAGGGAGATGAATGATTGATTTAGAAAGAAATTTCGAGTTGATGACCAAAAGGGAAGAATATATTATAATTGAATGTACATTTAATTATAGGATTAAAATAAAATGTCCACCACTCATATTGGGACAATGTATGCCCTATATGCTACCAAATATGTAAGGACTAAGGAAGAAAGAGAGATAAACTAGATGTGGGTCTTCTCGTATCGTTGACAATTTTTTATAGTAGTACAAGTCCTAGCTAAAGTCTTCTCTCATTGGCTTCAATAAACGTTGAAATGAGCTATTTGGAGGAAATTTGCTTTATAATATGAGGATTCCTTTGGTTGGGCCCAACAAACTGGCCAGCTTTTGTCTTTGTAGGCAACTCCTCTCTAACTTATTAAGCATCCTATAATAGAGATGCTTTTACCAAAATTTTCTAGCATGGATTCACTTGTAACAACAGAAATAGTGTTTGGGAAAGTAGTCAAAGGACAATTTTACAATCAATAGTCGCAATTACTTTTTTTGTATGTTGGGGTTGGTATTTTATTTCATGTCGGTGTTAAAAGTATATAAGATTGAATAGCGACTATAAATAATTAATTTACATCATAATTATTTGTGTCATAATTGTCTATTTTATTTAGCGGTGTTGCTAATCATATCCGGTTCATCTTTGTATTATCATGTCAGATTGGAAATTCCAAGCCCTATTAATAGTGGATTTTGTGGTTTGGTTAAATTTGAGGAGGAAAATTAAAGGTATGCATAAGTGAAAAAAGACATCTTACCGTTACATATAAAGGAAGTTTTAATAGTTTGTATAAATACTAAAAATGGGAAAAATTACAAAAGTATAGCTAGAATCTTGGCATTTTTACAAACAAATGACCTATACTTTGATTTTTAACAAACACATAACAAATCTTCTTTCACTTCATAGATAGCCATCCACACTTATTTTTAGCTATTTTTTCTGGTCATCCAACTTTAGAGGGTAGTTGGTGACTACCTTAGGTAGATTGAGGTTTTTAGTCTGATTTTCATTTTTTTTTTTAGTTTTCTAACGTTATTTTTTTTATTTTATGTATTTCTTATTTATATTATTTAATAATATTTAAATAAATTAATTATTATAATCTAGTGAAAAACTGACATGTCTCTCCTAGCTATCATTGACAAAAAAAGAAAAAAAAAACCACAAGTCATTTATCTATCAAAAAATAAATTATAGGTCACTTATTTGAAAAACATTCACAAACATATCATATATTTATATTTCCTCTTAAGATTATTCAACGGGGAATTTTTATCCATGAGCTTTACTTTTATGAACATGTGCTGTAAATATATTCCGCTACACTTTTGTTCTTTTGCTTGGCCTATGAGCTTCCTTTCATTGTCAAGATGCTTACTTCTCTAACCTAAGGAATCTATACGACTTTTTGACTTTTAACTAGAAGATAAACTTTGGACACATGTGTAAACTTGGGAAAAGGAAATTATACCTAAGTTGCAATCAATACTATAACACTAACTAGCACAGTGATATAAACTCAATATTAAGTTTTATGTACTCAAAGATTGTCTCACATGTTGCAATAGAAGTCCTGTTAACAATGGTTTAATCCGAGTGGCAACTATAGAAAGTTGCACAAAAGATATCCTAAATATTCCAGCGATAAATGTTAAATGATTTTACCTAAAATAAATAACGGATAACTAAAGAAATCTAAATAAATACAAGGTAATAACGAATATTAAAAATATATTTAACAAATAAGGAAAATAAGATAAGAGATGAAGCATCTAAAGAGATTTTACAGTGCAGTTACTCAAAATAATAATAATTTTATGGTACAATGATTTTTGAGTTGCAGTAAATCGTTACAAACTAAAATAAATAAGGCCCTTTAATAGCAAATAAAAATATAAGGAAGAAAATGCATTTAATTCATCAAATGAGGGAGAATATGAGAGACAGACAATGTGTTTGGGTGGATGGAAAAGGATGGGATTCAAAGGAAACTAGTTCTAATGAAGAATGGAAATGAGATGAATTAGGTGGAAAAGAATGGTATTTTCACTCTTGGTCCATTCTTTTCTCTTCAAATCTAGGGAGAAAATAAAAGAAGTAAGTAGAAATTAGGAGAAGTTACAGAGTAAAAAAAAAGCAAAGTAAGAGACATTTTAGTCTATTAAATATTTTGATTCTCTCAATTTCCTTTGTTATTTCAACCAAATAACATGTCTTGTTTCCCTCCTATGAATTTAAACAAGAAATGGAAACAACATTTCTATTCCTCTCCTCTCCTTCCTTTTCCTTTTCATATATCTCCACCAACTTCTATTCTTTTGACATTTACTTGTTTTAGTGTATTTTTTTCCCATCCATGAAGAATTAGCCAACTTTAATGTGGGTTAAATGAGTGAAACAAAACAGTTTGTTTTTTAAATGGATTAGAAATTTTTTAATCCTAATCCACTATTTAGATAGATTAAACAAATTAGCTCATAAGTGAACTTTTGCTAGAACACCGTTACTAATGGCTAACTGATGGTTGGTTGATTAGGGAGTGAGCAGTTGGCTAAATAGATTGGGAAGCTCCAAACTCCTCCTTAGCTTCATATTATTGTCCTCCCATATCAAATATTACTATTATAAAGTTGTCATATTTAACTTTATCTGTAATACACCCCAATTATGCATTAACATACTTCCCGTTAATACAAAACTATCGTAGTTTCACCAATTTTTATGCTTTTGAAGTTTTTCAATCCTAGTTAATGGGTTCATAAGAGTAATCTCCAAAAGAATAAGTTGGCCCATGACTAAAAGTGCACTCATTTCGTTTGCAATAAAATAAAAATGGCATGTTATAATTGTTTTAATTATTATTATTATCATTTTTTTTTTGGAAGGCCAAGTACGTCTTAATTTGTTCCGCTTTTTCCCGATTATCTTAATTTAGAAAGAAGAAAGCATAAATATATGAGCAACCCACAAGAGGAACATTTAGGGACAAATCGATTGTCATTGATGATTTCATGGAGGTCCATATGTATGGCCCTTTTGGGAATTCAATGAATAGTACCACTTTGAACAAAAGGTTCATGTATTCATGTTTTATACCGAAACCCTAATAATGTTCCCCCATGATGCTTTTTAAATTATTAGTGGTGCTAACGTAAAAGATAAACAAATAGTGAGAGAAAAAGAATAAGATTAAAAAACCAAACTGACGGCTTTCTGTTATTTCACTTTTTCTTACATTAACTGATGTCGTATGATTCCCAATTATTTCAGGATTTGTCACTTGAAAATGCGGTCTTGTTTAGAGTTGCTAGTATTGCATAAATACGCCCATTTTGACACTGAACATCCTTAATATTGTGACATTGGACCAGACTAGATCAACCAAATCTTCTGGTAGTTAGAACCTTCCTTAGTTAAAGCTTTTGGGTGTGTTTGTATCGTGGAAAATATATAACTTTTTCTTTCAATTCTTAATTTTTTTTATAAAAATTGTCAAATATTATTACAATAGGAGTTAGACTTGGGTGACGGTTCAACCCGATCCTGAACCACTGGTTCATGAGCCAAGTTCACGTTAAACCGTAATTGGCCCGTAAGCTAGTGATTTAAAGTCGATTCATGTAGCCCACTGGTTTATTGCCTTTAAACCGTTTTTTTTTTTTCGTACCTCCTTTTCTAAGCCTTTACATTATTTTTTCCTTTTAGTCTTACTGATTCTTTAACCTTTTTTTTTTTCTTCAATTTGTCTACAAAATATATATTAAAAATGGAAAGAAAAGAAAATACAAAAAAAATCTCTTATAATATGAATACGTAATATCTTAATATGATCGAAGAGAATGAAGTAGTTAGAGGGAAAATATTTTTTTATAATATTTTACAATCACTCATAAGATGCCTACATATCCACCAATCGGAATCAGACTACCATAGTTCGATTTGGATTTTTAGAAAACCTTAATTTATTGATTAATTTCACGTTTTTAGAAAAGTATCAAAGTGTACGTGATTATCTAAGTTAAATTTTTTGAATGAAAATAGTTTTAGTCGATCATAACTTGAAAAAACTTAATGTTATATCAGCACTATTGGGAAAACCATACTATTGAGTTTTTTTACGTAATAAAACTTTTTCATAAAGGATGAAAAGAAAACTTATTATATATCGTCTTGAGGTAACTATTCATGTTCGTGAGTAGGAATAAAACCTGTAGGTAAGCTTGGAATTCCATCAGATCAGTTCCAGCCATTGAACTAATTATTTTCCTTGCTTGATGTTCTGCATAGTTTTTATCGCCTACAACTTGCCTTGTACCAATCTTCTATGCAAGCATTTACCTCAACACTGATAATAGATAGAGAGGCTCGGTGTTCGTCGACAATTAGGCCTGCTGCACTAAATGTTTACTCAATAGCGACCGTTGAAGTCGGAGTAATGAGTACTTCACAGGCGATGCGAGATAACAGTGGGTAGTTTTTGTTATGCTTTTGTCACCCCTCTAAAATATCAAAGTTCTCGATGAAAATATTTTTTCAAAAGCTCGAAATTTGTATTGATGTAGTGATGCATTACAAACGTTGGACCATTAGACCGTTACCTCTTCAATTTTTGCGCCATTAACTACTTACCCATAAAAGAGTAATGTCACTCTTTAGTGGGTGGCAAGGGAGAAAGCGATGACCGACCACCGTACTGACCTTGATAACAGTTGAGTATCTCCTCTATATCGGCCATTATTGTCAACACTTTTTCCTGTGCTTCTAAGTTGTACATGTCTTGAAAATCCGTTAGATCTTGAATATAACCATAATAAGTTTTCAAATACACTAATAATAATTCTGTTTTATAACAAGGGTTTAGAATAGTTACTACGAGATATATATATATAGGGAATTTCTTTATAATAAATTAACTACTTCAACGTCATATTATATACGCATGCGTACAGGTTTGGGTCCTTACGGACCAAAACTAGCATGCCAAGTATACTGACGGCTGACATAACAAACAAGTGAACACTAAGCCTATAAACTTATGAAAAAATCTTAGTAATATCATGAAAAACTTTCAAAACTTTAAGTAATTGAATGCAAATATCCCAGTTATCAGGGAAGATGTTAACTCCCTGCATGTTATACATTGCAAAGTTACATAGTAGTTCACTATAAGGAATTGTGCTATGCAACAACTCATAAGTCAAGTTCTAGTGATGTTGCATATCTATCTTAAACTTTCGAGGTCTCTTCTCGTATTCTATGTAGAAGTTCCTCCACTTTTTATGAAGGGGTAGCCTGTTTGTTATTGTCTTGACAACTTCTTAATCAAAGTTATACTATTGTACAAAGCTACAATGTTATCCTTAACACACAAGTTAAGAATATAACATGCATAACATATATGGAAAAAAATCCCCTGCACCCCCCCCCCCCCCCCCTCCAACGTTGGTTGATAGTAATTTTGCAAATTAGATATTGATGTAGTATTAACAGTTACATTATCAAAACCAATAGAAAAAATTTTCCTCACTAATTTGTATTCATTTAGGATTTCTTTAATAATTTTATAAACGTTTTGTACTGTGTGTTAATCGTTAAATATCCTTAAAGTCAATAGTCATTTATTAAGTTGTCAATTATCGTCTACCTAGTGAACAGTAACATCCATATAAGAATTATTATGAAAATGATCCGTTCATATGTCTACACATATGGATACTTGCATATCGAGGAAAGAAAACTTATCTACGAGCTTCCTTTTACCTTTATGGTGAAGCTCTTGCATGGCTTAAGTTATCGTTCTATGGCTAAATTGTCGCGAGCTAAGATTGAACATTTCCCGCTCATATCGACTTTGCCACTCTGATGCACTCACATTGAATGAGAGATGCAAATTCGCCAATTGTGCCAGGTTATATTTATACCTCTCTTCATCATATCTTGTTAGCATTTGTTCGAATGAACCATCATTTCGGGTAATCTGTTGTTGCGATCTATCTATTCCTACCTCACCGAGATGCTTTGACCTTAAGTACCTATTAAGGGTACCATATCCCTCTCCCGTTTTTCACAAATAACTTACGTTACAATAGTTATAGAATGTCCTTAAGTTTCCCCTTAAGTTTGTACTTTTATGGAAATGAGTAGTAAAAATATTAAACTTACCGAGTTTAGGGGGTTTACCTAAGCCGGATAGTCTCGAATTGCTAGGCTCATATTGTCCCATATGTTGCTCTTCTGTTTTAGGAATAATTTCAATGTCGTCCTCCTCATCCTCGAACATGCTTGCAGGATAACTCATCTATGAGGGTTCAAATCCCATAGGTTGTGCAATGCTCATACGAGAAGGTTCAAATCTAACATGACTTTCAGGGACATTTATACGTAAAGGATCAAAACCAGAAGGTGGCATGCCCCGGTAACTCATACGTCAATATTTAACATTAAAGCTAGGAGGTGGTGTGCCTCAATTACTCATAAGATGAGGTTCTACATTGAAGCCCGGAAGTGATGTAAATTCTTCTTCCACATTCTCAACCATATCGTGTGTCCTCTGTTGATTCGAGTTGTACTCGTTATTCAGATATGCCTGAATGTCCTCAAACCATAGTGGCATGGATGACATATTGAAAGTTCTAATACTTTTACCTTTACTTTTACCATCAAATGATAAACCATGTTTTTTATTAAAAAAGGTATGGCGCAAAAATCTTTCCATTGGTACAAATTTTTATAAGTGAAAGATAGAAATAATATATAAGAGAAAATATAGTGGAAATTATATTGTTGGTATGTGTATATCAGTGTTATTTGTTAATGTAAATTGTTCTGTGCAATAGAGTGGAAAATTATGCATAGAAATTTATGGTTAGTGAAAGGAAATATTTCTAATATTGTTTCGCAACTGAAAAAAAATGAGGCAAAATAGTTGGAGTTGGAATTGAAATGCTAGACCTAAAGCTGTTATTTATAATGATTGAGGAATGTGAAAACACGTCGTTTGAATTTAGAAATTTAAAATTTTAAACGATTCGGCATCACAAATTTTAAATTTTGAACTTGAAATGGTGTATGTGCCGAAAGTAAATTACACAGATTGGTAGATAGAAATAGGGGTTTAGGAGGAGAGGAGGGGGTGGGGTAGGAGAATGGCCTAATATTTTTTTTTTTTAATAAATATGGTAGTCTTTAAATTACCTGAGATCTAAAAGCTCAACTGTTCACCTAGGCCATTAACGGGCCAAGCCGGTTCAAGGCCTGCTCATTTTATTGGCCACATTAACTTTTCAGTAAAGGCAAATTACATTTCCAATGTGAAAATAGTCGATAAAATCCGTGCACATAATTCGTAATGTAAATTCGTGTCATTAACTGTCGTAACAACAATCATTTCTCTTATCGTAATATTGAACACTAGTGGTTATTGGTGATTTCTAGTAATAAGTAATGACGGACAGAGAAGGTTACAATGGATAGTCAACGGTAATAATTAACTTTTATGAAAAATATCATTAGAAAATGAAGAAAACGGTATTATCTTCGAAAACAAGAAATTGTTTTCCTCATTTTCCATTAGTATACTGGTAACCACCATCGGTCAGCCATACCATCGAGTTCGACGACAATCTAATGCTAAAAACATGATTAGTATATTGAAATAATTTGGACTAGATTAGGGAAATGAATGATAAATCTATTCTTATATTTAGAAATATCTACATAACTTTTAATTTCATTCATATACTATAGTGATATTTATAAAATGTGCCCTTAATTTGTGGATAAAATAAATATATATGGCTAACTATTATATTATAACTTTAGAGGAATAGGGAGTTAAATTTGCTTCATCTTATTAGGATATTAGTATTTACATTATTAAGTTATAACAATCTTAATAAACATACATTATATATTGAAAATATATATTTTTTTGAATTTCTACTTAAGGTTAGAATGAAAGCAACTCATATCCTAGGAAGGCAAAATCGGATTTTCTCTTAAAGCTAAAATCACTTATTCTTAGAAAACGGTATTCCAACTTTTAAAAATACTTTTTACACATTGAAAAACAAAGGAGAGGAATAGAAATCCACTCTGAGTTTGTTCCCGTATTTAGATTCTTTCAAAAACACTATGATACAATAAGAATTTAAGTATCATACATCAAAGAAAGTTTAGCAACCATTTTCATCTGTAAAACAAAAGTCGCTCTTGATGACATTACCGAAGTACAAGAGCGCGTGTTAGTGAATATAATGAGTGATAAATTAGTAATCTTACATTTAATTTGTATTGAGGTCAAATAAGCAGTTGCATAATTTAAATTTCTTATATTTTGTTTCAGTGCCCGGTCACCATCCATGATAATGAAATCATCTATTGCATTTCATATTTTAGGCCAGTGTACTTGGATTGTTGACATAGAGGATGTGTCGTAACAGCTAAATCTAATGAATATGGGTTTCTTTGACTAAAGTTGTTTCTCCAAACTAATGATTTAACCGGGATGCTTTATGTGAAAATTTGACCAAAATTATTATGATTTTCATTATACCGTCTCATTTTCCTTAAAATGTCTATAAATTTGTTCGTTCATAATTCCTCCACTATGATATAGTGAACTTCTGAGTCAAATATACGGTGTAATTTGGTAATAACTTTTGTAGCATGTGTTTTAGATTAAATTGTTATTGGTTGATTAAAGATTAACAGCATGTTAAATTAACTTCATACGGGTAAAATGGATTTGCAAACGAGTTATATTATGGAATTTGCTATTATTACCAATTCAAATATTATAATTACTTCTTACGCAATAAAGTAGCTCTTCATTAATCTTTCTTATATATTTCCACACTTTACTCTTGAGACTCTAACCTAACAGTTAAGTCATAAAGGAGGACAAAAATATATTAGTACTTTTCAAATATATTATTACTAATACTTGTTATTATATTTCCCGTAACTGTAATCATGCTCTTATCTTATTCGATTATGTTACTCAAATAACGTGCCACAGCAGCGGCTCCTAAAGTTATGATGACATACACCAATACGATTAGAGGTATAAATACACTAAGTCAGTTCACAAGCTACTTAAGTTTAACTCAAATTTTATTCGAATTCGATTTATTTATAGTTGGATTGAGCTCGAGCTCGGGCTCGGGATCGAATAGTAAATTGAGTCAAGCTTGAGTTTTAAAATATTAAACTCGTTAAACTTGTGAGCTTAATTGAGTTTAGTATAATTTTTAATTTATATAAATGTAAACAAATTTGATAGTGGTTATGAAAATTTATAAAAATTTTAAGCTAAATCAAGCTGATTGAGTTAAGTTCAAACTTGCTATATATATTTTCGAGTTGAGCTCATATTTAAAATTTAAAACTTGATTGAATTTAAGCCAAGATCGAGTTTCAAGTTTTTAAATCAAACTTAAGCTCAAGCTCAAGCTCAAGCTCAATACTATTTGAATATTTGACTTCAAATCAAAAGTCTCCATTTCAGTAAAGATGCAAACTTTCTTACTTCATGACCAAGCATATGTTATAATATGGTCTATACTTTAGGAATTTTTTAATTTTACATTTAAATTTTGAAATTATTAAATGCTATATTATTACTTATCAAATTTGATATTTGAAATATGGAGTTGCTAAATGTTATATTTAATTAAACTTTTACTTATTAAATTTACTATGTCTATTATCCTTAAAAGGATGATGTGACAAATAATTAATGGTTAAAGAAAACAATTGTAGATAAGGCAGTAAAGTTAATAAGTTAATTTGATTGATCCATATCTAATAATTTCAAACTTCATATATAAAATTAAAATGATAATTAATATTCATATAGTGGTTTTGAAATTGGTTCTTTTGTCTTAGGTGCATTTGATAAAATAAGGACAAACCCAGTCATCCCTATTAGTGCCAAGCTTATTATTGTCAAGTTGATGAGAAGAGAAAGAGGCTATAGTGCTTCACAAACTTTGAACCGACAAGGAAGAAAAATTTAAGTTGTCCAACGACGCAGTAGACCACATTGAATTGAATATTTTTCTGAAATATCGCCATGTCGAAGGTGAACCAAAGAACATCATTGTCATCGCACTTTTTCACTTGTTTACAACATAAATTAAGGACTCGTGGGGTGGGGATAGTGACTTTGAAATTCAGAATCTTTCACGCTCGATGCTCTTGCAAATTTGGTATCCATGGCATTGTGCTTACTCTGAATTTTAACGGTTGGATTCATCTATAGACCAAAATGGATAAAAACAAGTCTTTGGAGGAAGTATGTCTTTTTAAAGTTGGACTTGGATAAATATTGGATGAAGGTGTCCAATCATAGTTGTCAAATGCAATGAACAAAGAAGTCCAAGGTTAAGTTCGCCAATTGACACTGAAAAAATAATAAAAATTGCAGTGTATAATATCCTTTCTCATGTTTTGCATGCCAAACTTTCAAGAAACTTATTTGGTGCCACGGTTGTTAAAATTGCCAATCAATTTTACAATTTTATGAATTAATGATTTTATATGATTCTTCATAATTGAAACATATAGAAAATCGTTTACATATAAACTTTTAGTAGAATTATGAATTTTCTCATCTTAAATGTTATGTCGGCAGAGTAGAGTAGGTTATGTCTAGGAGGCTTAAATGGTTAAGAGAGAGCTTCTTGCAAAACAAAATAAGAGATGAGTCATTGCATTGGGGAGTTGTCCAATATGACCACTTTGATGTTTAAGTTAAAACATTGAAGATAATAAAGCTTAGCGGAGAGCTATTGAGAATGCATGTGTACAAAAGGATCAAATTCCAATCCCTAAGAGGATTAAGATATTTTTGTTCTTATAGGATTTTAGGAGGAAATTTTTATAAAACGTTTCCTTACGCCTTTTATCAAATTTGGATGTGAGTTTCAAAGTTTTAGGTGCTTTGACAAGACTTTCCAACATTAGTAGACAAAATGATTGCCCTTGGGTTTTACACCTATCTTATCCAAAGTGGTGTCGTGCACTTGTATCATGCTAGAGTAGGTGGTCAAGTATCACATCATATTCAATGTGATGTCGATATTATATGGTTGATTGGAGTAGCTAGTCAATAGGCCATTCCTCGGTGGAATGTGGAGGTAGCTTTAACATGTTACCTTTTTCAGTTTTTTTTCTGATGATAGGTATTTCCTTATGTTGTCATATGGGCCAAGTTTTGGTAAAGAAGATCGTCTAGCTTGAGTATCGATCGTTCGAACTAGAGATGTAGATTCGAGTTGCCTCGTGCTAGATGTGAGATGGTTAGCCAGCAATCGGTTGACTGGGGCGTTGTCTAATGTTGGGCATGTCCCTTACTTATGATGAGAGTGGTTCTAAACTGTTGCGGTCTTGGGCTCTAAATTATTGGGCTTTGTCCAATAGCTAGTATCAACAAGTTTAAGTGTACAATTTTAGAAGTTTATAATTTTATCAGTTCTATATGATTTACTTATTCTATATGTTTTAAGTCTAGATAAAATAGCTATTTGACAACCTATTTGTAGCAATAATACAAATATCAAGACTTAAATGACTCTCTTAAAGATAAAAGATATGATTGTATTTCACATATTGCACAAAAGAATTTTCGGAGAACAATTATATAAATATAAAGATTTAAATGACTTTGCCATGTTTGGTTGACAATATAGAATAAAGTAAAAACGAAATTATAATACGTTAATAGAATAAAATAGATAAGAATGATCATTATTTTATTTGATTCTACTTAAAACAATATTGATAATATATAGGGAGAATATTTAAAAGTAACATATGTTAATGCCATCTATTGGTTAGGGTCCCATTAATAAAATATCAAAATAAAAATAAAGAAACAATTATTGCTTTGGTCTTAAAAAGAGATTAGAAACCCTTATACCATAGCAATAAGAATTTTGTAGAATAAATATTCCATAAGCTAAACGCTACAATAACTCGTAACTATTTTATTATATTATGTGGAAATTTAAAACATCTTAAGCCACAATTATAATGTGGTATTAGGCTCGATCGTAGAAGTGATGGGATTATCTGCATGCCTCAGCCCAAGGAAATTGGAATAGATGTATGCTTGGTGTAATCAATATGAATATAGACTAGGCTCACTGCATCTTGAGCAAAATAGTAGAGTAAAAAATTGATTTTAACCTTCAGTTCCATGGACAATGTTATAAATACTATGTAAATTCTAATCGAAAATCCAATATATTACCTAAACTTTTAAATTTATCAAATTTGGTATCCATTTAAAACTCTTTATATAATCATTATTACCTATTGCACATACATATAATATGTATTTCACTTTGATTACTAATTAGACTAAATAAACAGTAACGATGATACAAAAAATTTTAATTAAATATAAAATTTGATAAATAAAAAGTATAGAAAGTAAATTAAATTTTCAACCAAAATTCAGGTAGTGCTAGAGAGATTGATACTTAATTCCACTTTGGAAAAAAAAAAAGAAAAAATGAAAACAAAACCATCAGTTCCACAGTTCCAGACTGGAACCACTTGCCTAGAACCGGCCTAATCCATGGGAAAAAACATTAGTGTTCACACAAAGAACTTATTATCCAAGTGAGTTTCCTTCGAATAACACTTCAAAGTTGCGTAAATATATACACTTGTGCATTTAGAAGAATGAAGAGACTATTTTTATATTCCGCGATTTCAATAATACATCGAATCTTTCATAGTTCAAGCAGTTTAAAGAAAAATTATCAGAATTTTCAATATTAGAAAATAATAGAACCTATTTTATAAGGTCCTTTAGTAATTGTTATCAAAATTGATGAAAAATTATACTCAACAAAACAATAAACATATATCATATAAAGAAAACTAGAAACATTTTTCTACCTTCGTTCAATGACCTACGGTTTTTCCCAGTGTTGGATACCAGTGGAGCGTTAAAGCCCAAATACATAGCCCAGCATCTAAGGCCCAATAAGGAAATAGCCGTTATCCGTCTAACGGCTATTCTCCCGGGCACAAACATTTATGAACTTCAAAAATTTTATACCGTTAAACTTACTTTGCCATACTTTTCACAACCCTAGCATTCCCACAAACCAAACAGAGAATTTTCTCGGAAAATATGGTCGCAGAGCCAGAGAGAAAGACCCCCAAAGAGCAAAAGTACACACCGAGGGCCACGGGCGCAACCGAGAATGGCGAAAACCGGGAGAACAATCTCTTTAGCCCAAGATTCAGATCAGTGGCTGCAATGGCTGGTTGGGATGAAGAGACCCTTCTGATTGCAAGTTTGATCGTCGATGATACGCCCGATCGGGAATTCAAGACCAGGAAACGCTCTGATTTGATCTTCAAGACCCCTCCTTCTAACTCGAGAAGGTACAGAAAGTTTCCCTATTCTCATTACTAGAAAATGAAAGTTTTATTTATACCGTATAATTATTTACAAATTAAATTAAAGTATAATGTTTGTATAGGAAAAGGAGGGATCATAAGAAAACTCCGGGTCCAGCTTCGATTTCTGCTATTACTCTTAACCTTGATGAAGAAGAAACAACAAAGAAAGGTAAGTTTCCCTTTCTCCTTCTTCTTCTTCTTCTTCTTCTTTTTTTTCTTGTTCTTTTATCTTTCAGTTTTTAACATCGTTGGTTACTAGGATTGAGATGGGAATTTTAGGTCAATTTAATTTCATCGTAATTATTAATTTTGCAACTATTCATTAGAGGGAAATGAAAGAAGTAAAACGCTGAGTCAAATTAGTTCCAAGAATGACAAGATTAAATCCGAAAAGGAAAAATCTTCAAAAGATTCAGCTGATTCTGAATCCAGTAATCTGCTTCCTTGTATGGACAAGCTTAGAGAAGAGCTCTCTTGTGCGGTAAGAATTCCATTTTTCGACTTTTCTAATTTTTACATTTCTTGGTTCCAATATAAGTTGATTGCTGAAGGAGAGATGGGTTTGGTTTAATTTTGCAGATTTGTCTAGACATCTGCTATGAGCCTAGTACCACACCTTGTGGACATAGGTAAATCCGATTTACACATATTTTCATAGTTAATTTTTGTTTAATTTGTATTGATCTTTGATTGGTTTTGTTCTGTTAATGAAGCTTCTGTAAGAAGTGTCTGAGATCGGCTGCTGATAAATGCGGAAAACGCTGCCCAAAATGCCGGCAAATAATTTGGTACATTTTATTCTGCTTTGAATTAATTCTGCAGTGTAGACTCAGCATTTGTTTTGACATATTTATGCCTATTCACTGCGAAATAAATCAGTCCAGAATCCTATTTTAGGTGATGAATCAGTTCCAGTGCAAAAATTTTATTGTTGCATTGTAAGAGAAATTTTATGGTGTCAACATAAGTGATTAAGTGCACTGTTTTTAGGAATGTCATTGCAGGTTATCCTTTAATTAAATCCGGTTGAGATGTTTCGGATATAATTGTGCAGTCCTTTTTTGATTTAATGAGTGATTTTAATTCTTAGTGAACTATGCATATAAACGTATTTCAGGATCAGCTTTTCTGAACATGTTTCTTATTGGTTTGTATATATTTATTTGATTTGCAGCAATGGAAGATCATGCACCATTAACACAGTTCTATGGAACACGATACAGCTTCTGTTTCCGAATGAAGTTGCTGCAAGGAAGGCCAGCAGCACCTCTGAATCTCAGGATGCCGAGTCTAGAAGAACATCAGAGAGAGATCGTTACAATGATGATAATTCACGGAGAAGTAGTCTTCGATCTGCCAATCGATCATTAGGAAGTGATGTGAACTTGAGGAGGAGGAGGAGAGGGGTGCCGGTTCAAGATGAGGATGCTGCATTGGCATTGAGGTTGCAAAGGGAAGAGTTTATGCAGGTGATCCGGGGAAGGGAGGACGGTGGAGGCAGGATTTCGGTTTCTCTAGCCAGAGCAAACTTGAGGGCTATGGCATCTAGAGCTATGAATATCCGGATTAGAAGCCGACATTCTTAATGTATATTAGCTGTTTTGCTTGAGTGGATGAGCAGATGTGATAAAAAAAACCATACATTCCTGGATTATGTTCTATGAAATCCAAATATTTACACTTTGAAGGAGAGTGTATGCTTATTCTTATACATGTCAGGAACCGGAAGTGATTTGAACTTGTCAAGAATGAGGATGCTGCAATGGCATTGAGGCTGTAAATGGTAGTTCTTACTCAGGCAATTCGTGGAAGGGACTACGGTGGTGGCAGAAACTTGATTGATAATCAAGAAAAGGCATACTTAGGGCTGATCACAAAGATTGCATGTGCAAAAAAAGCTTTATTTAAATCCTATACTTATTCAGTATCCACTCTTTTGTTTTCCTTTTGGATTCTGAGAACATATATGTTTCTTTGTTCCATTGTTTATAGCCATGGACTTTTGTGACACCATCTCCATGTATTACTAATTTAGTATGAATGCATAATAAATTCCACCGTTTCATTCATTGGTGAAGGAAGAACGTTTACTAATCAAACTTTCAGAGTTCGTAAGGGAAGTGGACATCCGCACCAATTTCTTATCATTAAAATTGAGCGTGTAGTCTCTAAAATTTTTATTTTAAATTTATTTTCAAACGCGGTTTTATTTGAAGATTTAGGGTGGTTGGTTGAATTCATCCATCCATGGACACAATTTCAATCATAGTGGAAAATGAAAGTAAGTAAAATGCCGAGTCAAAGTTGGATGTGTAAGAATCTGCGACAAACCCCACTTATATGGAAAATAAAACGAAAAGAACTAACAACAATTATGCTTAGACAACTTCATAATCATTCTAATTTATGCTCGTCTAGAGAAGATTTTTAGAAGGCTGTTTTTAGATCCTTGAAACAGTGAATTCTTTATTGAATCACTTTATTCAAAAAGCAAAATCAAAACTACTATCTAATTCAAGTGAAACAAGGGTCCAAACCGGACAAGAAATTTCCATCGTTAAGGATAGAGTTCCTTTCCAACTTGGCCAATGTTCGGAAGTCGAAACTTATTATGAACTTTCTCTCATCCCTCAAGTGCTTCCAATGTCGAGGCAAAGCAGCCAAATAAATTTCGCATGGAAAATACAAATCACCAAGAAAATAGAGCCTCATCCATATCTGAGATATTCTTCTAGGTGACTGTCTTGTTAGATTTCATTGCATCACGAGTTATTGTTGATGACAGCGCAACTCAAACAGATGATGAATCGATGATATATCCACACCAACAATAATAGATCTATCCCTAGCATTACATCAGCTGAGATTGGCCATGGCTATAACATCATATCTAGTCACCTCGAAGTTTCAAAAACCCTTTTATATTGAGTTTAAAATGTCAACTATGACACATCTTTTTAATATGATATAGTTGGATCTTCTTAAATGTGAATAGCTATATATATAGAGAGAGAATTCGATGGCTTCATCTCTATCTTAAGGTACAAGCCTACAAGCAAAAGAATTTCAAAATGCTGTCCTACTTTTAGTTGTCACCAACAAAACTTAGAGCAAAGCAAGCATACTAAGACTAAGAGACACAAGAAAAGACAAGTTTGATTGTTAATTTAAAAACTATTTCTAAAACTTTGTTTAACTTGTCTGCCTAACATGACATTCAACCAACCATTTGCATTATCCTTATCTATGCTAGGGCGAATGTAGGATGAAAAGAAACCTGATAACATACTTGATCTTATCTTTAGAAATGAATTGAATCCTTTTAAATTTTTATTTTCCTAAAATTTTTTAAAGTTATAGAGAAACGGTTGTACTCTTGTCAAGGTTAGCAATTCGTGCTATTGTATCGTATCTCGTGTTTGTATCTAAGTAAGTTTTTGTTTGGAAAACCTCAATCCATAACACAACACATTTATTAATCATGTTTAAATATCTAATCCCATAACCTAACATTTTTGATAAGCGTGTCTCATGTCCAAGTTGAATCTGTTTATCAATTAAAATGTTATAAAAAAATCTATAAAACACTTGTGTTGTAGGTAGATTTTCTTAATGGATCCCATGTGACACTAAATGTTCTTGACCATATTAAGGAAGGTTAAGTCAACCTGTAACATATTCACAAAGTTTAGAGAGAAAAAGTAGAGAGAGAGAAACTCTAAATGTAAATTGTATTCACTTAAATGACTAAATGCTTTACAATTAAGGGGAACACACCTATATATATAAAAGGCCTCTACAAATGAAAGGCTAGGATTAATTCAATCTAATGGTTACAATTGATTATCACCTACTACAACTACCTACCTCACTATACGAGTCTAAAAGCTTCAAGTGGGCTTGGGCTTTAAAAACCTTCTAGGAATGGCCCATTTTGAGAGTTCTAGAACATTTCCCCCCACTTAATTTGGCAATGCCCTCATCGCTCTTCATGGAACTTTCAAATCTTGTCTTAGAATTGCTATAATGTTTCAATCGATTCCTAACTAGCCTCACTTTCTGGTCTTTCCTTCCAAATAACTATATACTCATGTCTAGGAGTTTGTCTTCTACGTCTCACATGTCTATTCGCTATGATTTCTTCAACTTCTTTGTCAAATGACTCATGTACTCCCATTAGAGCCCTTTATGATGTTGTAGGGTCTTCCTTATCCTTGTAGAATGGTTTGAGCATACATACGTAGAAAATCGAGTAGAATTTCAATCTATGATAGTTCCAATTTGTAACACACGCCCCTTACTTATTTCACAACTAGGAATGGACCTTTGTAATGCCTCATCAGCTTTTTATGCAATTAACCATTTGTACATTGTACCAAATGTAACTTAACAAGCACCTGGTCCCCCACTTAATATTCTATCGACTTACGCTTCTTGTTTACAATCTTCTTCATTCTTTTGATGGGTTGGTCTAAGTATGTCCAAGCTAAGTCATGGTTTTCGTACCATTCTTTTACAAATTTGTATGTTAGAAGGCTAGATCCCGCATATCCTGTTGTTACTGTATTGAGAGTTAAGGGTTGTTTTCTCAGGACAATCTTGAAAAGACTATGACCGATTGACTTATTCTTTTGTAGGTTAAATGAGAATTGTGTCACATTCAACAACTTGGCCTAATTATGCTGGTTAGCCTACAAAATGCCTTAAGTACAGTTCCACTAAAGCATTTTGTTACTCTGTCTGGCTATCCGTTTGGAGATGCAAACTAGTTGAAAAATTCAACTCAGATCCCAGAAGTCTGAACAATTTTATCTAAAATGTCCCTGTGAACTGTCCATCTCGATCACTCATGATATTCCTCGGCAAACCCCAATACTTTACAATATGTCTCAAGAACAATTAAGTAGCCTCATCTACCAAGCACTCCTTCATCACCGGAACAAACATTGCATACTTTGAGAAACTATCTACCATAACCATACTTATACCATACCCTTCTGACCTAAGCAAACTTACAATGAAGTTCATGGAGACACTCTCTTATGGTTATTTTAGAATGGGAAGAGGCTCTAGTAGCCTTAGAGTTGCCTTATGTTCCACTTTGTTTTGTTGGCACACAAGACAAGTCTAGATATAACTTTCAACGTCCTCTCTCATGTGTGGTAAAAAATACTTCAACTAATGCTAGTGTATGGTATATTCCTGGATGATCTTCCCATTTAGAATCATGACATTCTCTAAGTATCTCCCTTCTTAGGTTTAAGGCGTGGGGCACATAAATCCGATGTCCCTTTGTATATGCAAGTCCATCCTCTTCTTAGAATCTCATTGCTTTCCCTTACTTACGTTGGATTAATAGGGCTTTAGCTAACTTATCAATCTCTATCCCCACTCGAATTCTATCAAGGAAGTTGCTTTTGAGCCTACTAATGGCTGCTAACTCATCCTTTTTGCTCAAAGCATCCACCATAACATTAGTCTTACCTAACTTGCGCTTAAGGTCAAAATCGAATTTCGCTAAGAAAACCTGCCATCGAGCTTGCTTAAGAGAAAGCTTCTTTTAAGCCTAGAAATAGCTAGTGGTCGTGTTGTCAATTTTGAGCACAATCTTTTGCCTTAGCAAGTAATATCTCCATACTCGAAGGCAGTACGTTATTACTATAATCTCCTTTTCAAGCATTGGATATCACCTCTCCATTTCGTTAAGCTTTCAACTTTTAAAAGCCACAGGATGCCCTTCCTATATTAAGACTCTTCTAATAGCAAAGTCATTGGCATCTGTACATACCTTAAAGGATTTATTGAATTCGGGAAGCAATCTATCAATGGCCCTATCATCTATCTATACTCTAAACCTATGGGGTATTCTTCTTGAGTAAGTTTATTAATGGGCTCACTATCCTTGAGTAGCTCTAGACGAACCTTTTGTAGTAATTGACTAAGCCAAGGAAGGATCTTAACTTGGTGGGCCTGGTGGGTTCCTTCTAATCTCATATGGCCCGTACCTTTCTCTTGTCCATTTTAACCTTCCCTCACCCCATTATGTGCCTAAGGAATGTTGCCTCTTCTTATGTAAAGGCATATTTCTCTAATTTCACATATAGCTCATTCCTTCTCAAGGCTAAAAATATAGAGAGAAGGTACTGTAGGTGTTCCTTAATTGTCTTGCTATAAATCGTAACATCATCCAAATATACTACTACAAATCGATCAAGAAAGGAACCAAAACTCAATTCACAAGTGTACAAAAAGTAGCCAGGGCATTAGTAAGGCAGGACAAAATTACAAGAAATTAAAAAGCATCGTACCTCATAACACAGGTGGTCTTAGGTTCGTCTTCTTTTACAATCCATACTTGGTGATATCCTAATCGTAGATCTAATTTGGAGAAGCATCTAACTTCTCCTAACCTGTCGAATAAGTCTAATACAAGTCGAATAGGATACCTATTCTTTACAATAACCTTATTCAAGGCTTAGTAAATGATATACATTAGGAGAAACCCATCTTATTTCTTCTAAAAGAGTACAGGGGCTCCAAAAGGTACCTTCTAAGGTCTAATGAAACCTGTTTCTAGTAACTTCTTCCGTTGTTGCCTTAACTCATCTAATTCTTAAGGTGACATCCTGTAAAGGATAACAGTAGGTAACTTGGCTCTTGGCTCCAATTCTATCACATGATCCCCTTTTCTTCTTAGAGGTAACTTCTTAGGCAACTCTAGCAGCCTTATGTCCTTGAATTCTTCCAATAACTCCCCCACTTAAGGTAGAATACCTTCCTAACCTTTGGTCTCTTCCTTGTTTTGAGGTTACCAAGTAAGTGACTTCATTTTTCTTAAGGCCCTTCGCCAACCACATAGTTGATAGGAATTATGTGGCTTAGCCTACCTTTCTTGTGATGAGAACTATACATTGTAATTTGTTATCAAGTACATAAATACAGTTAGCTTGAGGTACAATAAGTACATCAATGCGATCTAGAAAATTCATCTTGATCACAAACTCAAAATCATCCATTGACATTAGTTCAATAGTCTCCTTTCCCTGTCAACCTCCAACATGAAGCTCTATCCCTCTAGCTATTCGAATAGTGGGAACTTCTTTTGAGTTGACTATTTTGAGCCATAATTTAGTCTCCTCCACTTTTAGCCCTAACCTCTTTGTTGTCATTTCAAAGATGAAAAGATCAAATGCTCCTGTGTCTACGAGGGCATTAAGTTTCTTACCTACAACCAATACTTCAATGTACATCAATCCTTTTCTTTTCTCATTAACTTGAGACTTCATAGAATTGCGTAGTCAAACGAAGTCCAACTAAGCCTCATCCCCTTCATCTAAACTCTTACCTGTTACTAGTGCCTCTAATTTATCTTTCTTTGGGCATTCCCTAGCATAATGGGGACCATTGCAAAAATAGCATTTTAATTTGTGAGGTTTTCATCATTCTTCATCTCTCCCTTCACGAGTTCTCCCTTGGTTACCATCATTTTCTTCAGCCTTTGCTTTCCCCTTAAAAGAGCTCCTAATCTTCTCTATCTCAACTCCTCCTTTCCACCTTCCCATTAGGGTCTTAGGTTGTGTTTTCTTGAATTCTACTAGGCCTTCAATAACTGCTATGGCTTTAAAAGATAGAAAGTTCCAAAAAGTTTTAAAAATGTCCAAATTCTTGTGCAGTATTAGGTACGATAGGTAGTTGTAGAAGGTAAGAATCAATTGTAATCATTAGATCAAATTAATCCTAGTCATTCATTTATAGAGATTTTTTGTATATATAGGGGTGTTCTTCTTAGTTGTAAAGCATATTTGAGTGAACACAATTTGAATTCAAAGTTTTTCTCTCTCTAAATTTTGTAAATGTGTTACAAACTAACTTAGTCTTCTTTACTATGGATAGGAATGCTATATGTGGCATGAGATCAATTAAGGAATCCACTCATGACAAGTGGCATCAACGCGTAATAAGTTTTAACTCAGACAAGCCACTTAAATACTCCCTAAAGTGCTTAACAAAAATAATAACTCTTGTTGAGAACTAAACTCATGTGGATGAACCTCGAGAAGGAGCGGCCACTAAGTGAAGGACATCATTGCTAAAAGGAAGGCAGCTATGTCGTAAGTAACATTGTGATAAGACTGCTCAAATCTTAAGACAATAAAAAGAACGTCAATAAGCAGACCCCATCATTAGGCTATTTAGCACGAAGCAACCTCGAAGGATAAGAGGAGAAGGTAAGGGGGTGAGGGAGTGAAGGATGCTTATGGAAGCCTTAAGTCTTGGCGGAGGTGATCTTAGGTAGAGCTAGAAAACGAGTGGAGAAGGGTCAATGATCATGAGAAAATAAAATGAACTAAAAGGGCAAATCCTATCATTGGGTTACTCAACAAGAGGCAATCTTAGAGGACTAATGGAGAGGGCAAGGGTAAAGGCAAGGGATGCCTGTGAAAGCCCTAAAGTTTTGATAAAGATGATCTTCGTGTAAAGTTGGACAATAGAGGAATAGGGTAATGGCAAAGTGTTAGCCCCATGACAAGGGCGTCATAGATTCAGGTAGGAGAGGATGTCACAGTTCGCATTTTAGATGAAAGTGACAGTATTCAACTTGGGGCTTAATGTGAAGTGAGTGGCCATGGCATTAGCAGGTGGTTTGTTGGTAAAGTAAAGTAATCTCTTAGGGTGAGGTTGACCTCTTGTGAATAAACTGGTCGAGAGCTAATGTCGCTCTTTTAATGATAGCCATGGTAAGTTGAGAAGTTAGACGTCCTTATCCAGGTTAATGACAATGCCGATAGGTACTCCTAAGTATAGAAGGGCTTGGAACAATCTTGGAAAAATAAGAAGAAAAAATGCTGACTTACCCTCCATAATCCAAGTAACTATGATGAGGCAAATGAGGTCGAGCCCGCATGAGCACATAAGGAAAGTGATAGGAATTAACTTCCTGGATTGGTCATATGCAGTTAAGCTAGAGGACTTTAAAGACTCATAAGGAGAAATATTAACTCAATACCCCATTTAAGATGAGGATTCCTATCCTAATGCCCCTCTTTTACACTGCTACCATACATACTGTTGAGCTCACACTAATACCTAAGCAGTTTCCAAGATGACCAACATCCAACATTTGCTTGAGTTAAGCTACCAAGCTAACCAGTGTCCGACCTTTGCTTAAGCTAAGCTACTGAGCTAACCAACATCTAACCGTTGTCCAAGCCAAGCTATCGAGCTACCGATCAGAAAAAGGGATCATAGTGTTCCTCAAAACTTGAGCTATTAGCCAAACCCCGACTAGGTCAGCTTTGACTAATGACTTTCTTCTAGACTTATTCGAACAGGACCTTACAACTGTCAAACGGCCTCATTTCAACCTAACTAACCGTACAACCAATCTCCATTCGCTTCTTGATACGTATCTTCCAGCACATTAGTCTAAAAGGATTATTTACTTTTTTGTATAATGTATTATTTACCCTTTTAACCCTTTTAATAATGTTTTAGGAATCCTTTTGTATATTATCCATTTTGGTCTTTTCCGTATTTAATATAACCCTAATAAGGCCATATAAATGAAGAACATTAGGCTAAACTCAACAGGGGGGTGAATTAAGTTTAAGGACAAATTTTCAAATCTTTTTTGATATAAATGGCTAAATGCAATAATAAGAGTAAACAAAGCAACAATAGAACAATAATAAATGCGGAAATTAAAGAGGTAGGGATAAAGAAAATCAAGCCCAAATATAACGTAGAGTTCGGACCGCCCTTTAGTCTCCACGGATACACAATGCCTCCAACCGAGGACTTTACACCACTTTATTGATTTCATAATCCAATTGTTCCAAGAGCTACACAAGCTTACACAATCTCTTTTACCACAATTAACTCAAGAAAATTACTTTCTTCATTCAAGATTATAAATGTAAGAACTTTCAAACACACAACTATGTCTCTTTTTGTTTGATAGCAAATAAGTGTATAAGAGATAAAGGAGAAGTAAAATGAGCTCAAGAATGTAAGAGAATGTTTTTAAGTTGCAATAGAATATTAGATCTTCAAAGCCTTTGGTCGGGTAGTTGAGCTTTTATAACAACTCCTTAAATTCTTCTCATTGCCACGCATTAAATGCTCCAACAACTACTGGTACTCTGAACTACCGGCAACCCAGTAAAAATTACTCTACCGACAAGCCGGTTCTTCCAAGTAGTGAGTTTTTCTTTGTGTTTTCTAGAGCTTTATACCGTCAGCTTAGTTCTTCCTTAAGTCGTCAATCTGGTAGCCCAAATATCACCTAAAAATTCTTTTAACACACAACAAATGAATACTCTTGGTAATATAACTTCAAGATCATTTGATCACCACTTCAAGATCATTTGATCACCACTTCAAAAGACTAAATTTTTTATAGAGATAATTAATATATTTAATCATTAAGCAAGCTAATTGAACTTATTCAATTATCTCAAAATAATCAAATAATACTTAGTTTAATCATTCACTTGTTTTTGTTCTCTTCAAAAACAACATGTTTAGATATACACTTTTTGTTTTGTTTTGTTTTCATCAAAATCAAATAATGAACTCTAAGTTCAACAATAAATACCTCACTACCTTTGTACGTAGACAACAATTCATTACATAAGATTATTACAAGTTTCCTTTATGAGCCACCCTAGTGTTCTCATTTTTCTTAAACTCTTATATATTCCGTTTTAGTAAGGAGTAGTAACGAGTGACCTTATAGTTCGGTAGCCAGTGAATCATATCCAATGAATTATAAGCCGAGTAGAATTAGTCGATGCATCATATTCGATTGGTAGCTGCTCGAATTTGCTAATCCTCTTTTATTTTCTTTTAGTTTCGTCCGTTGTAGTGTTTCTTTATATGTATAACCCCGAAAACACATTAACTTCACTAGTATTAGAGCATGGTTCTGAGAGAGAGTATGTAAAATTGTAGTGAAGTTTTGGTTCATGTTTGCTGTTAGTGATTGCAATGCTCCTTCAATAGCTTCTGCAATTTGTTCATGTGAAGTAAGTTTTGAAGTTGTGTGCTGTGTAGTGAGGTTCGTAGATTGGTAAGTGTAGTTCTTATTGTTACTTTGTTATACTCTATTTTTTGCTATGAAAATAAAACAAGTTCATTTCAGTAGTATTCATGTATATGTTAGGTATTGAAGTTGTTGGAGTGTATGTTAGTAGAGTTATAGGTAGTAAGTAGGAGTGTTATTAACCTACTAGAGGAGTTTTACATCATGTTGGATTTAAGTGTCCAAGGTGTTATTGGTGACTAAAGTAATAGTGCTCATGTTGGTCGAGGTTAGAATGATAGTAATACTCCTAGGTTAGTTGATGACAAGCTCGATAAACTCACTAATCTTATTAAGAATCTAGTCATTGTGATGCAGGCTAACAGGCAACAACCATAGGGTATCCCTCATCGTAACTCACCTAAGAATGTTCTTGAGTGACATTATGGCCAAGGTAGCTGAGTTAACCACTCAATTCAACCCCATCAAGCGGAGGAGTTGCAAATCGAGCTACTCAACGACGATTAAAATTGGAAGAGATTAAGAAGTATGGAGAGGAAGAAGAAGGGGTTGAATATTATCAAGTACAAGAGTGAGAATGCCAAGCTCCTTGAAGATTAGATAATGTTTAGGTCCAGATCTTAGCCTTCAGTGGAAGTGGAGATGCAGATGAATATTTAGAGTAGGAAGAGAAAGTAGAAAAAGTGCTTAACTGTTATGGATACATTGATGCTGTTAAAATGTGACTCGTTGCACTTAAATTTTCTAGATATGCTACCATGTGGTAGAAGAATTTGAATGCAACCAAAGTGATGGGAGGTGAGGTGTATGGACATGGGAAGAGATGAAGAGATTGTTGAGAGGGAAATTTATGCTCGAGACCTACTTGCAGTACACGTTTGCAAAGTTACAGGAACTTCGCCAAGGAAGCTGATCCGTCGATAACTATGTGAGAGAATTTCAAATGCTGATGATGCGAGTAAACGTAGATGAACCTGAGGCTCGTATATTGTCGTTATTCATTTCTAGACTTAAATATGAGATTTATAATGTTGTAGAAGTACAAAGGCTCTATACACTGAAAGAGGCCATTAAGGTAACACAAAGGGTTGAAAAGCAGAGAAGAAATGCTCTGAGTCGACCTGGGCTAATATTTTCCTAAGCTCCTGTTCTACGTTGGCTTGCTTATGCCTAGCTGAAGAGATCCTCCTAAGCCGAGGAAAAATATAACTGACCTGATGATAGCAGAGTAGGCCAGTTGAGCCAAACTGAAGGTAGACCGACTCTAAGGACATATGAGAAAGGATAGACCTCTGGACGGAAGATAAAGGAGGTGAAGTACTTCAAATGCTTAGGTTTTAGACACATGGTTGTTAAGTGTCCGAACTAACATTCCATAATGCTTTAAGGAGATGTAGTCGATAGCACCAACGAGAGCGAGCTAGAAGAGGAGAAAGATGTTAGAAGAGTTGAAGTTGAGGAAGAAGAGGAGACCCGTATTTATGCAGATCAGGGAGAAGTAATGACACTAGTACTAAGACAAGTGTTGAGCTCCTTGTAGAGCTTAAGAGAGAATTTATTTCATATGAATTGTACCATCAAATGATAGTTGTGCACCATCATTGCAGATAAAGGGAGCTATAACAATGTTGTTGCACAGTCATTTTGTAGAGGTTAGGGCTACCGACCTCTAAGTACCTTCGACTTTACAAGCTATACTAGCTTCATGATAAGGGTGCTTCACGATAAGGGTGCTTCACATGTCACAAAACAAGTATTTGTACCTTTTAGTGTTAGGAGTATGTATAAGGACGAAGTGATGTGTAATGTTGCCCTCATGGGAGCTTTACATCTATTACTTGGAAGACCTTAGTTATTCGACTAACATGTTGCTCATGATGGATATAAAAATACCTATGCCTTTGTCAAAGATGAAAAGAAGATTATACTGTAACCTATGACACTAAACCAAGTGAATAAGACCCATAACTAGCTCACTCGAGTGAATAAGAAGAAAGCTTTAGTGATAAGCCGAAAAGAGCTTTGAACTGCTAAGAAGGCCAATGAGCCTACGTTTTTATTGATTAAAAGATCGTTGGAGATGAGAAATCTAGAAGATGTTCCCAATGAGATTTGAAAGTTAATTAATGAATTTTCCAATCTGTTTCCCGAAGAGTTAGCAAGGGAACTACCCCTTATCTAAAGCATAGAACATTGTATTGATCTACAGCTAGGTAAAATCCTATCAAACCGACTTGCCTACAAAATGAATCCCGAGTAGGTTGCTAAGTTGAAAAGGCAAGTGGATTAGCTCATAGAGTGAGGTTATGTAAGGGAGAGTATAAGTCCTTGTGCTGTACCAGCTCTACTCGTCCTAAAGAAGGATGGTTCATGGTGTTAGATAAGTTATATGGTACTTGAATATTCATGAAGATTGATCTACGAAGTAGCTACCACCAAATTCACATAAGGCCTAGTGACAAATGAAAGAATGCTTTCAAAATGAGGCATGGTCTCTACGAATGGTTGGTTACACCATTCGAACTTACAAATGCGTTAGGCACATTTACATGGCTCATGAACCATGTGATGCATCCATTGATCGAAAGATGTGTGGTTGTGTACTTTGAAGACATATTATTGTACAATGCTAACTTGAATAACCACATTTAACATCTTTGAGTTGTTTTTCGCATTTTACGAGCTAAGAAGTTATATGGAAACCTGAAGAAGTACATGTTTTGTCAATGTGAAGTTGTCTTCTTAAGGTATGTAGTATCTGGAAACAAATTTTGAGCAAATAAGGAAAAGGTTTGAGCTATCTTAGAATGGCCAATGTTAAAGAATGTCATTAAAGTGCGAAGTTTTCATGGCTTTGCTTCTTTCTACAGGGGGTTCATTAAGAACTTTAGTACGATTGCAACCTACTTAATTGAGCTAACAAAGAAAAATGATGGATTCCGATAAAATGACCAAGCTGAACAAAGCTTCAAGGAAATCAAAGAGAAGTTCACTATTGCTCCTGTTTTGCTAGATTTTGACAAACCATTTAAACTAGAATGCGATGCATTAGGCATTAACATTGGTGTGGTCTTGATGCAAGAATGATGATTGGTTGCTTACCATTATGAGAAGCTTAATATTACTGTGCTGAACTACTCTATATATGAGAAAGAATTATACTCGCTATTCCGAGCTCTTACTGTATGGCAACATTATTTACTACTACAAGAGTTTGTAATTTACATTGACTATGAGTCATTAAAATATCTTGGGAATTAGAACAAACTTTTGAAAAGTTAAGCTAAGTGGCTAGAATTTATGGAAGCTTTTTCTTATGCGATCCAACATAAGAAGGGTAGTGCCAACGTAGTCGCAGATGCTCTATCATATTGGCAAACCTTACTAAGCATCCTACGGATGAAATTATTAGGATTATCACTTATCATTGAGCAATATGCTCATGATCCCCATTTTAGCCCTATTCTTGAGCGATGCAAAGAAGGAGTTGCTGTTAGAGGATATTATATCAAGGATAACTATCTATTTAAGGAAAAAAGGTTATGTATATCAAGCTGTTCTACACGCGAGTTATTGGTGAGGGAAGTTCATAGTAGTGGATTATTTAGTCATTTTGGAGAGACTAAAACAACCAACCTATTAAAAGAGAATTTTTACTGGTTTAGTTTAGCCAATAATGTCCATAAGATAGTCGGCAGTTACGAAGTGTGCAAAAGGGCTAAGGGAAAGAGAGAGCCACATGGATAGTATATGCTCCTGCTTATATCAACCTCGCCTTAGGCTAACCTTAATATAAACTATGTCCTAAGGTTGCCTTAGACATCTAAAGGAAAAGATTTAATCTTTGTTGTAGTAGACTGTTTCAGCAAAATGGCACACTTCATCCCATGCCATTGAACTAACAATGCTTTATATATTGCTGATTTGTTTTTTGCAAGAAGATGTCTAACTGCATGGAGTGTTAAAGACTATTCTTTCAAATTGAGACACAAAAGTCTTAAGCTATTTTTGAAAGACACTTTAAAGAAGACTTGGAATTGAACTTATGTTAAGCTCTAGTAGCCACCCTCATATTGAAGTAGTGAACAAAACACTAGGAACTCTATTATAAGCTGTCATGAGAAAGAATTTAAAGGATTGGGAATTGTGTTTGCCAGTTGTGGAGTTCGCATACAATCGACTTGTCTATAGCACCATTGGGAAGACTATTTGAGGTCATCTATGGCCTCAATTCTACCATTCCCCTAGATTTGATTAGTATCCCTGTAGCAGCCAAAGAAAGTTAATTTGGGGTCAACTAAGCTCAAGAATTGCAATAACTACATCATTTTATGGCAAGGAAGATTGTTAAGTTCAACTAGAGATAATAAGAGATCGGTAGCCGTAGTCGTAGAAATGTTTCTTTCAGACCAAGAGAGTTAGTATAAATTCACCTCAGCCAAGAAAGATTTCTGCCCCTGAGATAGAAAAAGTTATCTTTACAAGTTGATGGTCCATTTAGAGTCTTGGAGAAGATCAATTACAATGCCTACTAAATTCAATTGCTTAAGAACTATGATGTTTCCTCCACCTTTAATGTATCCAACCTAATTCTCTATTGACTAGAAGAAGAAGACCCAGCAAATGCCAAAATAGAACAAAAGCTTGAGATCACTTTAGATTTGAGGAAAAAATATTTCTAACCGTTAGGTAGATGATAGGAATTAATTTCGTAAACCAGTTATGACCAACTAAGTTAGAGAACTCCAAGGACTCACACGAAGAATATTAGCTCGATAACTCATTCAAGATAAGGATTCTTATCACAATCCCCTTCTTTTACACTACTACTGTACATATTGCCAAGCTCACACCATGACCTAAGCAGTTCCAAAGCCAACCAGCATCTGACCTCTTCCTTAAGACCTGAGCGCTGACTTGAACCTGATTAGGTCAACTTTGACTAATGAATTTCTTTTGGACTTATCTGAATAGGACCCCACAATTGTCAAGTGGCCTCATTTTAGCCTAACCAACCATACAACCAGCCTCCATTGGCTTCTTGAAACGTGTCTTCCAGCACATTAGTCTAGAAGGATCCTTTACTTTTTCGTACAGTGTATTATTTACCTTTTTTACCCTTTTAATAATGTTTTAGGAATCATTTTGTATATTATCCATTTTTGTCTTTTCCTCATTTAATATAACCTTAGTGAGGCCATATAAATACCTTACTACCTTTATACACAGATAACAACTCATTACATTAGATTATTATAAGTATTCTTTGTAAGCCACTCTAGTGTTCTCATTTTTTCTTTAACTCTTATCTATTTTATTTGGTAAAGAGTAATAGCGATTGACCCTATAGTTCAAACTAGTGAGTCATATCTAATGAATTGTAGGCTAAGTAGGATTAGTTAGTGTGTCATATTTAATTGGTAGCTACCCAAGTTTACTAATCCTCTTTTATTTTCTTTTGGTTTTGTTCATTGTGGTGTTTTTCCGTTTGTATGACCTTTGAGACATATCAGAAGGGGTGAACCTCTCGTCTAACGATACTTGTACATGTAAAAGGTAAATGGACAATAATAATATTTAACTTCTACAAATACAAATGTCAAAAGGTTTTAATACTTAATATAAAATTACAACCTAAATAAAAGTTTTAGTGAAATAAAATTTAATCAAATGATAAGAAATCCTAAAATTTAATTACATAACATCACCTGAATCACCTTTCCTATTTTAAGATGTACTGAAATCCCACCTACTAGCATCTTACTGCCATAATTCTTGTATTTTCCATAAAACTTTGTCACCAACAATCAAAGAACGACTAATTTCTTTTATATGAAGAATAATTATCATCTTTATAATCAATTTTCTTTATATTAAAGATTAATTCAACAAATAGTTGTAATATGATACCATTTTACTATCCATAATTTGTTTTTCACATAAGAAAAAAAAAAATCCAATCATGGTGCATTATAAAGAATAGAAAAAATAACAGGGTGCACTATTTTCTTATAAGAAATTTCACCAAATAGTTTCTAAATGAAGTTCAATAGTTTGGTACTTTACCATCGTAATATGGTGAAAACTATAAAGATAAAGAATAGGTGCACACTATTTGATGTAATGAAAACAGGAAGAAAATAATACCTAATTATGCAGAGAAGAAGACTCAAGACTTTATACTTGTTTTAATGATTGACAAAAGGTTCAAATTGAGAGCTTATGAATGTCAATATCAGAATGTGCTTAGATTGTGGCTAGAAGTTAGAAGGAAAAAGAAAGAAAAAGAAGCTAAAGATAGAAGGAATCTCAATCATTAAAAAAAAATTTGTATTTGACTAATTTAATCATGTGAATTGTCATGTGAAGTGTGAACTGAATTAGATTATGTACATTTTTGCTTTGCTCTTAGCTAGAAATGAAAGAAATAAAAGAAAATATAAGTTTATTAATAGTAAACAGGTTCAAACCTGTTTACATGATTTGTTTAATAAACAAATTTAAGACCCTCACTCGAATCTAAACATGGATTTAAACGTATCTAAACGAGACCGACATGTTTGCATCTAGTGTCTAATTTTTGCATACCTAAATCCATCTAAATCATTTCCAGTTCGAATCTAACGAATCGGATCCCAAATTGCCAACCCTACCTATTATCAGTTGTCACCAATAAAACTTAAAGCAAAGCAAACGTATTAAGACTAAGAGACACAAGAAAAGACAAGTTTGATTTGTTAATTTAAAAGCTATTTCTAGGACTTTGTTTGACTTGTCTGTGTCATGCCCCGAAGCAGCAGAGTTGTAACAGCCCCGCCATGTAAACCATCCTAAGATAGAAATTGGCCTTACAACCGCTATCTTAGACCTGATCTACACAAGGCATCCACAACTAACCCGCTTTAAAGTAAACAGTTTGTAATTTAAATAAATCATTTACCTATAAAAGTGAGGAATTATATATATATGTTATAATTCAGTTATTGCAGTTAAAGTTTACAATATTTCTCTATAGTATATTTTCTAGTTATTACATCATTCGGAAATGAAAAATAATTCTAAAATAAAAACTTAGACCTTAAAAATATGTGTTTATTCTTCAATATTTTTCCTCACTCCCCAGGATCCAGCAATTGCTAGCTTTAGAGTAGTTGTTTGCTGCTTCTTAGCCAGCACCTGCACGACGTCTATAGAGATGTGAGCAACCACAGCTCAGTAAGTAGGGACGGAGGACTTAAAACTATACCATACACACAACAAGGTTTTCAATCACTAATTAGGTGCAATGCATGTGCAAGCAAATGCCATTGCACGACGTTGTTCAGCCTGTCGTGAGATTAGAGAAATTGTGCCCGCTCTAATCCAGGTTGAGGAGTTGCCGTTAATGCAACAGCTCACGACCAAACCCAGGCTTGTGTAATGGAGACCTTGCTCCTCCCACGACTACCTTCGAACCATTAACTTCACCCTCGCCGCGACCTCCTCTCCTGCCACTTAGTTCGACTGAGGATGAAGAAGGAACCATTTTGCAATCCTGCGCTATCCCTTTCGAAGGGGTCGGTATTTGGCCGGAGAGTCCTAAGTTCCCCTAACGGGTTGCCATGCATGTCCGATTATGATTACTGGTCGTATATTTGATTAAGTCCAGTTTAGGGTGATCAATCATTACATACAAATCATACAATATATGCCAGAACAACAAACAGAATCATAGCATCACCCATAATCAAGCACATGCACACATTCAACTATCTAACAAGCACAACCAAGCATAATCTTAAGCCTCCAAAATACAGCATCGTATTAATCCCAACTTACCTCGACTCCGCGCTCACTCACTCGAGGTCTGATTTGCTTAGGCCATCGCCGATTATCCCTATAACACAAATGTGGTTTCAGTTTTTGATATAACTATTATAGGTTTGTTTTATCCTATAATGCTTATTATTATGTTTTATTTAGGGTTTAAGATACCTAATTATCTAGGTCTTAAGTCTTTTTACAATTATTCTAGGTTTAGGATTAGGTTCGGGTTCCACATCGATTTCTAAATTAGGTTCTAGTTTAATTTTTAAGTATGGTTTTATATTCGAATCCTAGAAATTCGTTTCAACTCATAATGTGAAATTAATCATATTACTTCCCGATCTCCTAAATACCATCATTACCTCTAGTTAGTATTTTATTCCATCCGGTACACTTAAATCCTTATTTGTGTACCGAATTTACTCTTAATGTGAAAATTTTTTACATTTTTCATATAATTACATAAATTTAAATTTCCCATCAGATTTATTGTATATTTTTATTATTATCATAATATCAATTTTTATTCTAATATTTTCTATTTAGTATATTTCCAAAAATTTCATATTATGCATTATTGCCTATTATGTACATAATGCATTTCTAATATTTTCATCATTTTAATTATCATTCCTAAACATCAATTATCATTTCAAAATGTCTAAATTCATCTTAAATCAGATTTTACTCTTAATTACCTTGATTTACAAAATTAACTTAAAATGTATTACTTTTCCATATTACTTATTTACTACATCATTAACCTAATAATTACATCTAACACTCTAATTGCTACAAGTATCACACTCCATCAGATTTCCACATCCTAAAACATCTACTTATTCACTAAGTCAGTAATTAATAATTTAATTACTTAATTAACTTTAAATTACCCATTTATGCCTCATTTTAGGGCCTAAAAATTATCTAAAAATTTCAAAAATTAATTTTTGAAAACAGACTTCATAGCACTGTTCTATATCATCTAAGTAATCTACACAAAAATTTTGGGCTCGAAACTACACTCCTAAGGTCATTTATTTCTAAACCGAAACATGCTCGGTTTTGCATGATTTCTTAAGGACCCTATATCACGAGACATATTTTCATCAAAATAATATTTTTCCTACAAATTACATACAAAAATATTACAGAATAACAAAATTCATAATTTTCTAATAATATTTACTATTTTTACAAAATTACACAAGAATCGGGCTGGAAATTGGACTCACTAATTTAGGTGACTTCGGCCACCGTGGCCTTATCGGCCGGCCTGGGCGCTGCCACCACCGCGTGGTGGTGGTGGTGGCCGTCCACTCCCAGCTGCTCGTCTGGTGTGAGTTCCCTTTGAAAGCCCTAATTACACAGTTTTTTCTAATTTTTTTCTAAACCGAATTTTTCTCTCAATTTTTGCCTCTCCCTAATTTTCTCTAATTTGTATCTGTCCAAATGAGCTTCTGAATTTTTCTTACTATTTATAGGGCTTTAGGGGATTTATTGTGCATTAAATGGGACAAGACAATTGCCTTATCCCTTAATTTTTTGCTTTTATGTTGTTCTAATTTAATTGGTTGATTTTTCTTTTTCAGATTCTGACTTGCCACGACCAACTTTGCATCATTCCACACTCTTCTAATTTTTTTCTGATTTTTTCACAATTAATTTATAATTTTCTTTAATTATTTACTAAGTTTTTGGCTAATTTAGGTAATTTCGCATATTTGTATCTACACGTAAATACATGTGAACATTCCTAATTATTATTTTGGTTATTCTAAAATTTTTAGTATACATATAATCTATCTCTAGTAATTTATTAGTTATTAGATTATACTTTTTGCCTTTTCGGTAATTAGCAATTATTATGCTTAAAATTTGAAAATTTTATAATCTCCTATTTTATTACTTATTTTCTTAAATTCAAGTTTACGGGGTCATTTTTACTAATATTTCTCTCAATAGTTTATAATTTGGGGTTTGATCGGATTCCTTAACCAATCGTCCAAAACCTTATGTTCTAAGTTCATTTCTACGGTCAATTGGTTTAGCTTTGGGGCTTACAGTCTGTCTACCATGAGATAAACTCAACCAACTATTAGTATTATCCTTATCCATGCTAGGATAAATGTAGGATGAAAAGAAATCCAATACTATACTTGGTTTTACTCTTGAAAATGCATCCTTAAAGTATTTTTCTAAAGTTTCTTAAGATTAAAAATAAATAGTTATTATTGTCTAGATTTTTAAAATATCTTATGAATCATTGTGGTGTCATCTTTTTTAAAATATTCAAATAATAACAATCATTAATTTGTAATTTTTTAAATCAAGAATTTGAGAAGATTCAAATCCCCTATCCTTATATATATGATTGTTTTATTTGACATTAACTATAAAGAATAAAGAGTGGTTCTAGAAATATTTACACAGTAAGTAGTGTAAATTACAATAGTGCAATCTATAGGAATCTGTTATACAAGCGCATGATTATTTTTTGAAATTGTTTCTGGATTGGCTTTAAAATCAAAGTTCTACTTGTTAGATATTACCCTAAAAATTTGAGAAGATTGTGCCTACTAATAGCTTTTTTCTTTTTTTTTTTTTAGCAAGTGATGATATGGGAGCAACGGTGACAATCATGTCTATTCTTAGTAATGCTTAACTAGTATGGTAAATGTTTATAAAATATAGCGAGATAATTTCCATTTTTACTCCAAATAGTCCTTTCATAAAGGGGAAATCACTTTTACGATATTTTGTTAGCATTTTCTATAGTTTTAATCATTGCTATTAGCAACTAACCATTATCATTGTGTTTTGGTACCATTTTATTGATGTAAACTACTATATTTGTAAACTCATGAAATTACTATTATAGTATTTCACAACTATAAAATTTTGATAGTGATGAGTTAAAAAAAAATTGAAAAAACTTTTGTTGTGACTTGAGTACATCCACTCATAATTTAATAAGATTAAGTCTATTATTTTATAATAAAAACTAAGATGAAAATTATGGGAACCTGCATACAAGTCAAACTATGAAAATTCTCACTTTTGGTGTCTTTTATTTGTAAATTACTTGATCTCTCACATATTCCTTTCAAGTAAATCCATTCTCTTTGATGCATGTTTCTTTCACTTTTTCACATAATTCCAAAATGTCTATCAACCCAACCAAATGTAGTAGTTCATCTCCAGTTTCCATTCTTTACATATCATGAAACAATGAATTGTGGGTCCAATTCGATAGAATTTTACTATAGTATCTAAATTCCAATAATAACTTGAAATTAAAGAAGGCCTTTCTATAAAAACAAATCTTCATAATATAATACTCCTGATGGCATAAGTAATTAACATGGACTTACTATAACCCAAACAAATCACTTGGAGGAAATATTGTATAGATTAACAACTAGGAGTATGTAAATCATGTAACAAAGTGTTTAAATGATTATTAAAAGTATTTGAGAACTAACTATTTGATTTAAAGTGGTATCAAGATTAAGTATTGAGAAAATATTCGAATACTCTAATGAAGAAAACTTCATTTGAATATTCTAGGTGAGATTTAAATAAAGTGTAATGCAAGAACTTAGCTAACCACTTTGATCGATCCTAAGGACGAGATTTGAACAAGATAGGACGCTTGTAATTTCCCTATTTTGTAAATGTATATATAGAAAGATAGAGTAATCTTTTATGAGTTACATTTTATAATTGAATGAAAGAACATAATCGTAGAGCAAAAATGACTCTACATTAAAATGAACTCAATATTCAAATGACAATAAGAATTCTACTGTTGTGTTTTTTATTTGATTTACTACTGCTATTTTCGTATAATCCTAGCTAATAAGATTGATAGTAATATGATTAATGAGAAATATACACTTCTAAAATAAAAGAAAAAAATTAATAAATTAATCTTCACATTCCTTATGGTCCAAAAAAAAAAAATCTTCACATTCTCTCTTAATGTTAAAGCTACTTGAGAGGCCAACTTAGAACAAACTAACTAATATTGAGCAACAATTAATACTTTCTTAAAGAGTTTGCCAACTAAAGTAGTGATGAAACACACAAAGTTTTAAAGAAGCTTTGAGCTTTTATAATCACAAATGAATGGACATCAATATCTATGTGCTTTGTCTTACTATATATTAAAAGGATTAACCACAATCAGCTAAGCTAATTTTTTGTCACAATATAAATTGATTGGAAGATTACGAAAAATATAAAAAACTTTAAAAAGCTCCTTAAGTAATTGTCATGCTTCTATACTTAGTTTCAATAATGGATATACTTACTGTACTTCTTAGTTTTTCATTACATTAAAAACTTTCTAACCTGACATAATATCTAATCAACAACATTGCATCAAAAGAATATGATTGCCAATTGACATTGGAATATCTAAATAGATTAAGAGAATTATGAGATGAATAGAATAAATCTAAGTGATGAAGTTCCTTTTAGATATTGTAATAAGTGAAGAACATCTTGTAAGTATGTAATTCAAGGTTAAGAGAGAAAATAACTATGAAGGGAAAATGAAATCTCTAGTTTATTTTAAAACTTTATCAAGATCCACTCTAATAGGTAATGATATCGTAGATGGTTCGCAAAACTCCTACATTAGACCAAATATTAAGGATAAACTTGCATGATTCAATGGTATACCAACAAGGGTTCAATAAATTTTAAGTTCAAAAAAGAAAAGTGCCAAGCCAAGAACCCAATCATGAATGCAAGATCGAGTTCATATTTAAAATAAGCAATAGAAACATTGTTTATTCTTGTAAGTAACATGTGATTCACATAAAAGTAAAGCCATAAATAAACCATTATAATTTTGATAAGTATACAATGATTAATTACTTGTGAACTACATAAATCCTTTATAAATGAGAAATTAATATATCTGTATAACCTACTGTCTTAAAGCTTGTTTTGTCTATAAAGTGATCTTCCTAGCTTAAATACTTGATTATGATCAACTTTGGTATACCTTTAAAGGGTAACATATAAATTTCCTTATCTAAATGGTTATATAAGAAAGCACTGTTAGTATTGGTTTGATGTATAGCCCGATTATTAGTTGTTGCAACAACAATGAGAGACCTTACTATACCTAATTTAGCAACAATTGAAAAGATATTATGATACTAATCCTTCAATTTGATTATAACCTTTTTCCTATTAATCGAGCTTTAAAGTACTATACACTTCCACTTTTTGCCATTAATAAAACTTTAAAGTACTCTACATTTCTATTAAATGTATATTTAATTTTATAATTTCACTCAGAACCTATTACTTTCTTTCTTGAGGGTAACTTTGTTAGTTTTCAAGTATCATTAAGCAAATCACTTACCTCTGATAATATATAATATTTTTAATCATTAAATATACTATTACTAAATTAATATTTTATGTATATAATTGTATACATATATGGTCATATAAATATACTAGGGGATGCATAATATTGTGGTAATACATATAACTTATTATACAGTAGATACATACTAATATTATACATAGCATAGATATGAGGGCATACATACGTATTTCTTATATACATAACAAAATAATATATAGTACTAACAACATTGGTATTTTATTTACTTAAATTAAAATAATATATGTACTTAAAACAGTATGTACACACACACACATATAGATATAGTCATTAACATTATTAGTATGAAATCAGTAGTTTAATAACCTTAAGATGATAATATAATAATAGAAATTGATAAAAACAAAAATTTTGAGAATATATGAAACATTTCACAAGTGATATGTAGTAACACTACATGAAATATCCTAAAAGTTATATAAATAAAAGGAAAATAAGTTAAACTTGAGAATGCATTTTCTGAACTCAATAATCATTGTCTCATACTAAGTTATCCAAGAAACTATGACACAATCAATAGGGAACTCCAAAAACATGTAGAAGTCCAAGTATGTAGCTTATATAGTGTATTATTTGATATTTTGGAGAAAATAAGTTGTTGTACTTACATATGGTTGTAAGTAAATTAAATTCAACGTACACAATATATATGCCTATTGATGAATGTACACCTAAAGTACATTTGTTTAATGGTATATAGTTGATTTGCATTGCACTTAAAATATAATGTTTATTATTTACTAAAACCATTATTTCTTTGACTTAATCCCTCATAGTTTCATTTGTAGGCTAGAATTATAGAAGCATAGAAAGAGCCAGGCTCTAATAATTGAGAACCACCTCAACATCCTATAGTAACAAGAGATATATGTCCAATTGTCCACAGTAAATATATAAAATAGGGGAAAATGCAAAAAAACCTTCCATAAACTTGGACTTAGATGTGGAAAGTGAAGTTTTTGACCTTCTAAACTTTGATAAATTAACAAAATAATCCCTATAACCCCTAAACTTTAATTTTGGTGTATAAATACTCCATGAACTTTGATTTTAATGTATAAATATCCCCCCTAAACTATGGGTATTTACGGGGTATTTACGTACTAAAATTAAAGTTTAAAGAATATTTACGCACTAAAATAAAAATTTAGAGGATATTTATACACTAAAATTAAAATTTAAAGAGAGTATAGGAGTTATTTACCAATTTATGAAAGTTTAAGGGGTTAAAAACTTCACTTTAAAGGTTCAGGAAGTCAATCCATACCTACATCAAAGTTTTGGAAGGGTTTCGATTTCCCCTTAAAAATATTCTTAATAAAATTAGTTATAAAACTATAATTTCTATATTTCCAGTAACTAAGAACATAATAAGTTTCTTTTTGTCTCCTATATTTTAGGGATGATATAGTAAATTCCCATTTTACTATTTTTATTTGGTAGCAACTTTCATCCCTTAAACTCCATAAGAGAATATAGAAACTACATATTATTTTGAATATAAGTATACTTATGTGTGTATGTGTGTTCATGCGCATACAAATACTTTAGTAATAATTTTTATAAACAATCTAAAATCAACAATAAAGCTAGAGCTTTTGAAGATCTAATACACAAGGTAGTCATCATGACTAGATAACTTATAATAATGATTATACTAACACTTAGTTATAATGTGTAGCATATAATTTTAACAACTACATTTGTAATGTGATAAAGATATCTTGTAATATACAATATAACAATTAATTTTATTCTACATATATTACATTTTATCAATGTAAGAAATTTTTTATGTAATGAACATGATATTAGTTATGATGAATAATTGTTAGACATCATTAATCTTCCATTGTTGATAAGAAAATATCGTTAGTATGGTGATAAAATAATCGCATAGTGAGTTATAATATAGTGGTATACATCAATTTTATAGGCTAAATCTAACCTAAATCATTTGATGCCATTATATATATATGTCACACCCTAAATGAGTGTGAAGTTGTAATAATCTCGTTATATGAATCATTCTAAGATAAAAGTTGATCTTATAACTATTATTATAAATCTGGTTTACACAAAGCATATTCGACTCAGCCGCTTTGAAGTATCTAGTTTGAAGCCTATTTAATATAAAACTTGGGGTGTAGTTTTTCAAAATAATTTTTATGGTAGAGTACTTTTTAGTAGTGAAAATATACACACAAGTTTACATTGAAGATAAAAATATACAAACCTACAATTACAGTTATCTCTGTATACATTTCAATCTACTGACTAAATACTATTAGGTTGCCAATAAGGCCAAATTAGTTTTCTAAGAGGCAAAAACTAGAAAAGAGATCACTCTAACTATGTCTTCATTAACCTCATTGCCTAGCCCTGTTTGCTGGAAATTTGGAATTGGGTAAACTGCTATGTTTAACTCTGAACCTGCAAAAGTAATTATAAAGGAATAAGTGATAATTTACTCAATAAATGGGACAGAGATAGAAGTATGTATTCAATACAAAACAACTAAGGTTTTTAATCAAGTTAGTTAGATGTAATGCACGATCTAATCCAGGTTGAGAAGTTCGACATCATACACTCATGAATTGAAGCCAAATTGGGACTTATGTAAGGGAGAATACTCTTTGCCTAAGGCTACCTTTGAACCACTATCCTTAACCTTATCGTGACCTTTTGCTCTTGTTGCGACTTCTTCTCTTATCACTTAGTTAGGACCATTTCAGGTATCTTTATCGGAGGGTTTGCATTTAACTTGACAATCTTAACTGTTTCTTTTAGTAGGTTGCAATGCATTTTGGGTTAGAAGTTAGATCAAGTTTAAGTTAATTCATTTTTGGGGTGATCAACCAATTCTAAGCAATATAAATCAAAATAGTTTATACAAATAAGCACAACCTGGAACTCAATTCCTACAACAGTAGGGCAATATTCAAGTACATATACAACACACACACATAAACAACTAAGTTACATTCATAAGCTAATAACATACCAACACCTTCAAGTATTTTAAAATAATATTCTAAAATGCTGCAAAGCATCGATCTCACTTGCTTATAACTGTAGTTACTTAAACTGAATGGCTCCCTCATGGACTCCTTCCTATCAAATTCCTATATATGATATAATGATGCTTTAGGATCTATAATACCTATGAAAACAAAACATTGTTTTACTTCATGGTTATATCATATTTGATTCGATTAAGTGTCTAATTTATGACAAACTATATATATTTTAATTTATTGAATTTCATTCTTAAGAAATAATATATAACATAATATTACATTATTTTCTAAATACACGTGTTTAGTTATAGTATACATGTTCCCTCCATTAGTTACATCCATATGCAGATATTATATATATATGTATGTATATATGTATTATAGATTCATTATGTTATGACTTAAGAGATAATTGACATATGATGAATTTACATATATATACATACTTAGACTCGCACAAAGGGTCGAATCGGCCTTAAATTGTCAATTCATGGGCCGGTTCTATGGTGAATGATGAATAGCTTGTGTGTTGGTGATTCCGAGCCAGTTCATGACCCTTGAACTGATTCTTTTTTTATAATCTTTTTCCTTGTCGACCCTTAAACCCTTTTTTTTTTTTCCTTTCCTCCTTCACCAAAGCACATATTTCAAATGAACAAAATTTAAAATATAGAAAAGTTTTATATAGTACAAAGAACTAATTTGATCGAGTAGAGTTAAGTGGTCGAGAGAAAAATATTTTTTAGTGTATTCTATGGTTGCCCAAAAGGTGCCTATATCCACTAATTGAAATCAGACTATTGTAGTTTGATTTAAATTTTTAGAAAACCTTTAGTCTGTTGGTTAATTTTGCGTTTTGTGTAAATAATTTAAGTGTATGTAACTATTCGATTTAATTTTTTTGAAGAATAATAATTTCACTTGATCATAATTTAAAAAACCCTAAGGCTAGATCGCTACTTTTGGGAAGACTATGCCATTGAGTTTTTTTTAATAATTGGGAAAAATGATTTTTATACATGATAAAATTTTTTTGAAAAGGAAGAAAACAAAATTTATTATATCTCTTCTTGAGGTAGTTGTTTATGTTTGTGACCAGGAGTAAAACTTGCAGCTAAGCTTGAGCTTCCATTAGATTGATTTCAATCGCTGAAATAATCATCCTCCTCACTTGATGTCCTGCATGATTCTTACCATCTACAGGTTGCCTTGTATTAGTCTTCTATGTAAGCACTTATCTTAACGTTGATAATAGATAGAGAGGCTCGCCATTCATCGAGGATGAGGCTGCTATTCTAAACACTTGCTCAATGGCGATAGTTAAAGTTGGATTAGCAAGTACTTTATTGGCAATGCAAAATAGGAGTAGGTGGTCCCTTATGTACCTCTACTACTACTCTAAAATATCAAAATCCTTAATGGAGATATTCTCGGAAAACTTAAAATTCGTATTGGTGTAGTGTTGTATCTCAAACATTGGACAATCGAACCGTTGCCTCTTCAATTTTTACACTAGTGACTGCTCACTCGTAAATGTATAATGTCGCCCCTTAGTGAATAGTGAAGAAGAGAGTGATGACTGACTACTGTATTAACTTTGGTAGTAATTGAGTATCTCCTCTATGTCGGCCGTCACTGCCGACTCTTCCTACTGTGCTTCCAAGTTGCATACGTCTTAAGAATTCGTTAGATCTTTAATGTAACTGTAATAAGTTTTCGAACACATTAGTAATAATTTTGCTTCGAGGATCTGGAATAGTTGCTACAAGATAAATACGAGGAATGTTTTTATAATAAGATAACCACCTCAACACCATATTTTATACGCATGCATGCAAGTTTGGGTTCTCACAAGCCTGAAGTAGCATGCTAAGTATACTAACGACTAACATAACAAACAAGTATACACTAAGCTTGCAAGAAAGTCTTACCTATGAAGTCTCTCTTACCTTTGCGGTAGAGCTCCTGCATGGCTTTGGTTAACTTATTGCGGCTAAGTTATTATGAGTTAGGATTGAACGTCTCTTTCTCATATCGACTCTGCCAACTCTGATGCACTGGCGTTGAATGACAGGTGCATGTTCACCAAGTATTGCTCCAGGTTGTACTTGTGTCTCTCTTGATCATACCTCATCAGCAATTGACCGAATAAACCACTGCCTTGGGTAATTTGTTGCTCCATACTATTTATTCCCACCTCTTCGAGATGATTTGACCTTAAATTCCTATTAAGGGTACCATATCTCTCTCCTGTTTTCCAAGAGTAACTCGTGTTATAGTAGTTGTAAAATGCCCTCGATTTCACTCATTCGTTTGTACTTTTACGAAAATGTGTAGTAAAATATTAAACTTACTTGGTTAAGAGGGCTTACTTGAGCCTGAAGGTCTTAAACTGTTGGGCCCATGATGTCTCATATGTTGCTTTTATGTTTCAGGAATAATTTCTATCTCATTCTCCTCACCGTCAAATATGCTTGTGGTGCAACTCATTTGTGGGGGTTCAAATCCAGCGAGTTATATAGGGACACTCATGTGAGAAGGTTCAAATTTATTAGGACGTTCAGAGGTACTCATGTATGGAGGTTCGAATTCAAGAGGTAATGTGTCTTATAAACCTTATGAGGTCACCACCAATCAATTATCCAAAATTTATTGATTTGGTTTCCACATTTCAGAAATGCACGTTTAGTCTCAAATTAATGGGGACATTGGAAATATTAGGTTGTGATTCTAAAATTAATTCTTCCTTTTTAGGATCTTTCTTTCTATTGTCGAAACATTACATTCCAAAATCAGCTTGTTTGCTCCAATTGACAAAGCTTAAAACCTGGAATAGCACATTGGGGTGACTATTGTTACCGTAAATGCCAAAATCTTCCTTCTAATATATGGATGGCGCTGTAGAATAATCTTCCTATCATTCAATTAGATAACACATATTATGCTGTAGATAGAATTACTATGTCTTGTATCAATGGGTTGAGTTGTACATGAAGTTGAATAGAATTTGGATTGTTTTCATTTTTCTTTTTTTGAATTTTTCTTAATTTATAAATCAATTTTTGAAATTAACTAGATTTTTTAATATTATGTGTTGTCATCTTATAATCTCAACCATTGATTATATATGATAATGTTTTAAAAAAATAAATTAAAGAAAATAAAAAAATGTAAATAAAGAAGATCCATTTCCGATTAAATACTTTAATTATGTTTTTCCCTCTCTCTCACTTTTAACCTCTTCGTCTGTTAAAAGAGTTAAAAGACGGTGGAAATCTATGCCAATACCATGCAATTGAATGACGAATGGAAAATCTTCATGCTAATAGTCGATGTGTCCCCAGGAATTTTAGTGAATTATACTTTAATCATGTGTCGGTGTTTCATGGTTCACTAGATGACGTACCATCTATCTTTATCCCCCGTGGACTGCCACGAATCATGCTGGTGCATTTCGATGTGTCTATTCTCATTTGATATTTATTTATTAGCTATATATTCAGCTTAGGTATATAATTTAATCTATTTTGATGTGCTGATATGGAAGTATTGATTTACCCAAATATATATATATATATATATATATTTAAGGTATATGTCAAGTTACAAGTACAATATACGGTAAATATACTTAATGTATACATACATTTCTTAAATATCATTTCATAAATTTTGTCTCCTAGATATTATCTCTAAAACCTTATAATGTTTGAAAGTTTAAATTTTAAGTTTCCAATAACTAACAAGTAGTAGTACCGTTAAAATTACATTTTTAATAAGTTAGATTGTTTACATATTTTATTTCCAAAAACGATATTCCCTAAATACTATATGTTGATAGGCCTTTTGAATATGAGCTCCTCAAGGCTATTATAACATAATAAGGTTCACAATCTACGATAAACTGCCTTCGGCCTAGACTTAAAACACAGCCTGTCTAACTTTAACAGACTTTTAACAACTAACACAGCCTGTCTAACTTTAACAGACTTTTAACAACTGAGAAACTCTAGATAAGATTGAAAGGCTAAATTAACAATCACCTCCTATATATTTGAAACACGTTAAACACCATAAAACACTTGCAAATGTGGTTTTGATTACTAACTCTTCTTCAACTATCGATACCACTCTTTTATAAATAAAAAACTATTACCCAACGTTAAACTATTTGATATTTTGCATACCTAAACTTACGTATTGCTCTCAAACACTTTCATTCTTTAAACGCTTAATTGACTTAAATATCGGAATGGCCATACCACATAATACTTCGATGTCTTCTCACTGTGCTCTGTTTTACAAGCTTAATCACTTTCATGAAGCTCAATTACTCTTAAATCTATACAGGTAAAAGATCTTGAGACAACACTATCTATATCATTTTACTAAATATAATTTCTCAATAATTTATTTCTATGAGAAAATTAATTATTAGAATTTATTTCACTTCGTTTCCCATAAACAACAGTCAATATATTTATAATTAACTTTTTATATATAATATTATTTTATTTTCGTAAATACAAGCTTGCAGAGCCAGTACTACTAATCTTTAAATCTCATTGCTAAATTCAAACCTAAACAGAGTACTTCAGCATTGCCTTGAGCTTTTCGTAGCCTTACATTTCCACTCAACAGCCGATATCTTTCACCATGGTACTAAATGTAAGTGTTAGATCCTGATTACTAATTTTGCGGTATCTCACAATATATAGCATAAGGAAAAAAAAATAATACAACTTTAGTAATTATTTAATAATAATTTATACCTGTGATGGAATATAGACATCTTACAATTTTATTTATTTAGCAACTCGGTAGATGAATCGACGGATTTTGCAACAGAATGGATTCAGGGAAGATAATTTTTGCAATAGATTATGCATCGGAAAAATCTATCTCTTGAAGTCTTTTGTGAGAGATTTTAGACTTTTTAGAGATTTAAAAATCTATCTCTAAAATCTAAATAATCATCTTTATGAATGTCTTACCACTCCACCATTAGTCTCACCGACATCTGTGTTCTTTATTTTATTTTTATTATCGTCCACCTTAATTTAAGTTATAGCAAAAGTAAATACTTTCATTTTTTTTATTTCCATCTACACCATGGGGATCGAGAAGGAGGAGGAGGTAATACTAGCCTTAGATACTACCAGTAATCATTAATTAGGAAAATTACAAAACAGAAGGACTATATCTAACATCATTGAGAAAACAAAAGTGACACAATAAAAGGTTAAATTTGATTTTGGATTTTGAGTTGAGCTTAATGATTACTTAGATTTGAGTTTGTTCACTAGAGTGATAGGGCTTAAAGATTAATTTCGAGATAATTAAGAAATATTTAACATAATGGGTTTAGAATAGGAATTATCGAATTGTCCGCCTGTACTTTTAATCTTTTTCGAGCACTAGACATAAATCTATAAATGATCGACAAAGGATTCCATTACGAAAGAGACTCATCTCATTGTCAATCATCAATACGATCCAATGAAGTACGTGAACGGCAAAGCTCCATAAATATCCCAAGTTGCTCCTCGTTTGACATCAAGAATCTTGGATATAAGATTTTTGTCTTAAAAGATCAAAACAAGTGATTATAGCTAACAGTGTAAAGTCTCTCATCACTAATAATAGGTTTTATGTTATTAAACTACCCTAACCAAGTATACGTGTTCGAACCTTTCGATATTGTCGGCTCTTCTTCCTTACCTTGTTGTCTCTAAATCCTCGTTTACATGCATTCTTGTCATTCCTCAAGCCTAACACGTGCTGTGCGCACGTTGCTATTGCCATCCACACACAATAATCTAGATCTAGCATTGGGCATTCCCCACTTGTTCAAAAGAAGAATCCCTCTTAGTTCGAATAAAAACTTCTATAAATGCGATATTACGTTGGGTTTGATGTATGATTTTAATATGAGTTGGAATCTCATATACAAAATAGATTGTTACTGACGTAGGATATATTTATATATATATATATATATATATATATAAAGTTGATGTATCTCTCCCGGCTAACATCAATTTTAGTGTCAAACTAAATTAGGATTAAAAAAAAAAAAAAAGGAAAGATATTTTGAAAATTTTGCACTTGAGAAATAATTGTGAAAATGCCAACCTCTTAAAACCAGAAAAAATGGTCAAAGAAAGACGAGAAAAACTTGGGTAGTTGACTTCACATGTCCAACGATGTTCTGGCAAATTGCATTTAGCAACAAGCCTTCTTATCTACGGAAAATATCTTGCATGTCATAAATGGACCATATTTCTTCTCCCCTCCAATAAGGACATTCACATGTTGCAGCATCAGCATTACTTTCTGCAAGTTTCAGTTGAATTTTATGTTTGATGTTTTTTTTATAATCTAAAGGGCATCCAGTTCTCTTTCGGTACTATAATATCTACAGTAATAAAATAACACAGGGTAATATCGAACCTAAGGACTAAAAATATATAGTTTTTCCTTTTCTATGCATATAGATAGATTGGTTTTTGGAAAAAGATTCCCATTACCTGGCCTTGGTTTCCAAGCTTTTCCTTTCTTTATTTTTTTATTAATTTATCTACTTCATTTTTATATACTTAACTATATTGTTTTTAAACTAATTATTAAAGGAATTAAGCAAAAGATGTGTCAAAAGTTAATGGTATTAACAAAAGTCCTTATTTGTAAGCATTTGAAAACTTTGGACTTTAACTAAAAAGAAAAAAGAAAAAGGAAAAAAAAAAAGAAAGAAAGTAAAGGAACTTCAATAGAAAAATGGTTAAGTATTGAGAATTAAAAATGTATTTTTCTAAGTGAAAAATGTGTAAACAAACGTTACAGTCAAGAGTAAACATCAAAACTTATGAGATCCTAAAACCTATAGGAGTTAGGACCTTACATGACTAGATTAGTTCAAAGATGGATTTTAGATGGTCTAAGGTAAAATTTAGTTACAAATTTTCAAAAACACGAGACCGTATATAAAATATGACCTTCAACCACCATGGATCTTGCTCATAATCTAGTCTCTATCTATTATAGGTTTCAAATTCTAGGATATCCCATAATTCTCAGAAAAATCTTCCTAACATGAAGTTAGTTTGTACATTAAATAATACATAAAATTTAATTTAACAAATATAATGAAATTCAACCATGTTGGCTAACGTATGATCCACTAATTCAGGCCGACATTCATTTAGATAGTTAAATCTCTCTCGAGTCTCCATATTATTTTTTACTTTTTATTGAAATTTACTATTATTTTGTATTTGTTCATAATTTAAATTTATATGTGACTAACTACTAATTTAAATATCATAATTTTAGATATGAATGACTAATTGTATTTTAACTTTAGGAAAAGTATAAAAATAAAATTATAAGCTCTATAGAGTACTCCGTAGATTTTATAAAATATTAATTTTAAGATGATTCTAAATGGTCATAGAATAAGTTTCCATGTTAAAGGTTCTGAATTTTTAAGATGATTTCCGTGATTCTGTTTCACTTTCCTCTACTACATTGCATGGCAAATATATATATATATATATATATACACACATATTTAGAACTTGTTTAGATGGTCTATATCTTCTCTATATTTATTTTGTATCTGATTGAAATCTAATGTTTAAAAATCATCTTATCTATATATTATTTGATTCTGTTTCATAATTATGATAAAAGTAGTGATTGAAGTATTAGAATTGGAAAATGAAATTTCATATATTTTAAAAAAAAAAATTTAAAAGAGTGGTATATATAAAATTATATTTTATTTTTTAGTGTCTTATTCTTACCAAACGCAAGATTTAAGTAGATACAAAATAGACACCAATAAAATGAAAAACAGATAAACCAAACGGAAATACTTTCTTTACTTCTTATATGAAAAATAGAAGAATTTCAATTTTGCCTCTCTCAGTAAACTATTTAATTAGCACAAAAAAATATATTAATATATATTCATCCAAAAATAAATATATTAATATATATATATATATATATATATTATGATTGATATTTAAAAAAACTCTGGCATTCTTTATATTATTTCATATATAATAGAATGGAGAAGAAACATACCGAAAATGCAAATCTTTATTTTAAAAAGGGTCACCTTTCTAGCTCCATGCGTCTACAAATATCTGAAAAAAGAATAATGGCATACAAAGATACATGGTACACAAAGCCTGTAAGCGGCAGACAGACACGTCAACATTGTTATGGCCTTCCTGTGCCTGTAAGAACCAGCACCAAAACTAAGGAAGCAAAGTGTAAGTGCCTTCATGAATTTCACGTAATGTTTCATTGATAATATTTATCACTCGCATTACGTAAATTATACACTTTACATTCATTTATTCTCTATTTGCCACTCTAATTGTATTAAATTGGTTGAAATATTTTATATCCTCATAGTTACTTTATGGTTATTAAATTTTTCTGCACTCAAAAAATCAACTCACAACTACTTGGTTTCATGTTTTTCTTACTTAGCAGCCTCCTAACGTTGTAAATGTTTCTTATACATGACTCAAAGCTAGTGGAAAATCATTTTTAGGACTTGCTTGAACTGAATTTTGTTAAATTCCTTATAACAGGTGGATTTGTCAGGGAAAAAAAAAACATAGCATTCTTGTGGAGTTATTTCTTCCTGGAATTAGTTTGGAAATAGAGCTATGGTGTCTGGTGAAGAAAATTCAAATTGCTTGGCACATGTTCATGAAACTGGAAGTCTTTCAATAATTGTGCTCGGTGCATCTGGGGATCTTGCTAAGAAGAAGACTTTCCCGGCACTCTTTCATCTCTTCAGACAGGTTTGTATCGATTTTACCGATTTTTTCCGTAGGTAATGAAATTCCTTGCTGTGTTATCTGCTAATTCTCATAATTTGCCTGGAGCATAACTCTATGCTTAACTGATAACTTGATGGTATAAGTTAGTGCTCCAAGTTGGACTGACTGTTGAGGCTGGATTTGAATTTTGATGGACTACATGGTATGCCTCTAATGTCAAGTGTTTGGATTCAGTAAATGCATGGAGAGCAGTCTCTATTACTTCAATGCATTTTATGAATTTTCAGGAGAATCATCAAAAACTTTCCCCTCATTCTCTGTAAATTGGTAATTTTGTTTTGATTTCTTTAGTTATTTTCCTCGAAAGTTGGTAACTGTTCTTTCACTTTGAGAAATAATATGACTTCAATTATGTATGATTTCTAGGATTACTTTTCCACCAAATGACTAGTCCTGCAATTATGCTCATTGCAGGGGTTCATCCATTCAGATGAAGTGTGTATATTTGGATATGCAAGAAGCAAAATATCAGATGATGAACTAAGAGACCGAATCCGCGGGTCTGATTTTTCTTATCCATTTGCTTTCATCTATCAAACCACAATATAGTTGCTTTAAGAATTCTCTTGATTATTTCATTGCCAGAAGTAAATCCTTTTCAGAAATAACTTTTGAAATATATCATGTTACAGAGGAAATTTAACTCCCTAGTTGACAATCCGGTTTTCACCTTTTCTATACATCTACTATAATTTGGCAATGAATGTAGATATCTAGCGCCTAAGAAAGTGACTTCTCCTGAGCATTCGGAAGCGGTGTTTGGGTTCTTGCAGCTGGTAAGCATTTGATTTGCCTGTTTGATCCATATTGAACACCGATCATGTACTCATTACCACAAGCAACATGTTACTGCAGATCAAATACGTGAGCGGTTCCTATGATTCGGAGGAAGATTTTAGATTATTGGATCGAGAGATCACGAGGCATGAATCCTCCAAAGACAGTTCGGGAGGACCATCAAGAAGACTATTCTACCTCGCACTTCCACCATCCGTTTATCCATCTGTCTGCAAGATGATCCGGCACTATTACTTGAACAAGAGTAAGAATTCTAAGACCAGGATTATTATGTGTGTTACAAGTATTCTACCAGCATCTCCCCATGGTGGAGGCCAGGATTGGCCAAGTTACAGTCAAACATAGTGTTTAGGCTGCTCTATAATTGAAAACATTTAATTGCACATTACCATCAGCTATAGCTTTTTTAGTACAAACTTCATATGACTTGCAGCTGATCTTGGTGGCTGGACGCGGATTGTCATCGAGAAACCTTTTGGCAGAGATTTGGAATCTTCAGAGAGGCTCAGCGCACAGATTGGAGAGTTGTTTGAGGAACCGCAAATCTACCGTATTGATCATTATCTAGGGAAGGAGTTGGTGCAGAATTTGGTAATATGTGTGGCTTTTGAAGTGCTGATTTGTGGTCAATTTCTGCCAGAAGTTCTCATGTTTCTCTTAATATTTGCAGTTAGTACTTCGTTTTGCAAATCGCTTGTTTGTGCCGGTGTGGAACCGAGACAACATTGACAATGTCCAGGTAAGAATTTGTGATGTGATTAATCTTTGACCAAGTAGTGTAATCTTAAGAACCGGCAGCATTTTTGAGGTAATTCATGATTACATATCTTAGTAATCTTAAAAGATTCTGATTACCAATGGCTTTTAGTGGCGTGTGATTGCGGGAGGTAATGTTCTCATCTAATGGTTCGTACCATAGTTAACCATCACGGAAAATATGAATAAAAAATGGAGACAACAATTTCCATTTCAAAACGAAAAAATTGTTTTCCCCATTTTCTATTTCTGTTTTCCGTGGTCATTAACCACCATCATCAGTAGCTGGCTACTCTCGATACCTTCCGCCACCACAAGCTGTTAAAAGCTGCTTATAATTGTAACCTGTTGACATTACCATCATCATATTTGATAAGTATAAAGTTCTTAACTGTAATGATAGTTTCGTGCATTATCAATTTACATTATTTTTATGCATTACTTATGTGCTATGCTTCTGCCCTTGGCAGATTGTATTCAGAGAGGATTTTGGAACCGAAGGCCGTGGTGGATATTTTGACCAATCTGGGTAAGTTCCATAGTTACTTGCAATGCAATACTGACAAGAAAGGAAATTTAGCAAAGAGCTCAATAGGATTTTGTGATTCACCTCAATATTGTAGTTGACATCCAAAACAAACCCGAGTCTTTTGTTAAGAAAGAAAGAGTTCATGCAATCAAAGTGTCCTCAAGCAATTTTCTACGTTTATTCGTTTGAATTTCTCCAGGATCATCCGCGACATTATCCAGAATCATTTACTGCAGGTATACCTTCTTCAAGAGTTTGTTTCGATTCACTATTGTTCGCTGAAGTAATGGCGTCCTTGCATTTTATCTAGTTTGCGATATGATGAACTGCATTTGCCCAAAAGAAAACTTTCCCTTTCCTTGTAAATGCAAGGTTGTCAAAGCAATGCACTAGGTGCTATTTTCACTTGTGATTCGTACAAGCAGACTGCCATGAGTTATAGTTAAAAACAAACAATTTCAGGTCCTTTGCCTCGTTGCTATGGAAAAGCCCGTTTCTTTGAAGCCTGAAGATGTCCGTGATGAGAAAGTGAAGGTACCCTTCCACCCTTATTGCATAAGGACACTATCTCCCTTGGTTGAGCTTAGCTCTACATCCATTTAATCTAAAAACATAAGCTTGTTGATATTGCATGGTGTGGATTTTTATACTTGAAAACCTAACAATTCTTCTACTACTTAAACTTTGATCGAAGTCTATAGGTGTTGAGGTGAAATAAATTTGCTTGTGCATATCTAAATTTAGTTGCAGCAGTTAGCGGCAGGTCAGGTACATATAAATCATGGAGAATCCTATTTATATATATTCCCCTGTGACTCCATGTTTTCAGCGTGTGGTTATCTAAGATATGCAATTTTAGTGACAATTTCTCATTTCAGGTTCTTCGATCTATACTTCCTATTAAGGACGAAGACGTTGTTCTTGGACAATATGAAGGTTATAGGGATGATCCAACTGTTCCAGATGACTCGAACACTCCAACCTTTGCCTCTATAATTCTTTGTATACACAACGAAAGATGGGAAGGTAAAAATTTCCTCCTTTTCTCACCATGAGCTTATTTTTGTCAATAGGTCAAAGTGGATCCTGCTGTTTCTGTTATTTATGGTTAGTCAGCATCTTCTGCAGGTGTTCCTTTCATCCTAAAAGCCGGCAAAGCATTAAATTCTAGAAAAGCAGAGATACGCATACAAATGAAGGATGTTCCTGGTGATATTTACAAAAGTATGGGACTTACTTAACATTCTGAGTATTACATAGATATGTGTTGGTTCCGATAGCCATGATTTCATGATAAACATTATATTCTTGTTCAAAAGTTTTGTTTTGGATAAACTGTATTGCTTGATGTATATATATAAACCTGTCCTTTGTGCAGGTAATAATCAAGGTAGAAATGAACTGGTCATTCGCCTGCAACCTTCAGAAGCCATTTACATGAAACTCACGGTATGTTTGACACCTTATTCTTTTGGAAGACTCTGATAGTGGCATATTTCCCCGTGTTATGCATTGTCGATGACAATTCTATTGTTATTTGTTTCCATTCATAAAAATCTTGCTTCTACTACTTATAGAAGGATAAATTTGAGCATACCTTCTTGTAAACTATGCTTTTGTGCTGAAAGTATGTGGCTATATATCTATTTAGCAATTCGATGTCTAGTGTAACAAAAAATTGAGAAAGATGAATTGATTTCAAACAAACAGCGAATTTCCATACTCGCACACCACAGCTTGGAAGCAGCAGAACTATTTCTAGCTGACTGAAAACATCTGCTAAGGATTCCTCATGGACGACCATCGGTCTTTGTTCATAGGAAAGGTCCTTATTGAGCTTATGAATTGAACGATTTTTGATGTTATAATGCAGGTCAAGCGGCCAGGACTGGAGATGTCTACTGTGCAAAGTGAGCTAGATTTGTCATACAAGCAGCGTTATCAAGATGTGACCATACCAGAGGCTTATGAGCGACTAATACTCGATACGTACGTGTCCTTCTACTTATTCAATATGCTCAATTCATTCTAAGGTAATGCAGGATGAGCTTAAGACTGGTTTTGCCATATGTGACTCAAATTTTGTTCATTGACTATGCCTTCAATATTGAAGTTGACAAAATTGTTATAGACGTATCTCGAATGTATCTCTACTAGTTATGATATTTGGAATGCACCTTTGAATTTTAGTTCACCGAATTGTTTCGATTGCATTACAAAAGCTCAGTCTGATTTTGCAGGATAAAGGGTGATCAGCAGCACTTTGTTCGCAGAGACGAGTTAAAGGTAAACGCATCATACTCACACATATTCCAATTTTGATAAATAAATTAAAAAAAAAAATGGCCATTTAATTTGGCTAATTTGATGTTCATTATCAGGCATCATGGGAGATCTTCACACCTCTTTTGCACAAAATCGACGAAGGAGAGCTGAAGCCAATTCCATACAAACCTGGAGGCCGAGGTCCTGCAGAAGCCGATGAGCAGCTCGCAAGAGCTGGCTATGCTCAAACGGCTGGCTACTCATGGGTGAACCCGAACTTTTAGGAAATCAGAGTGTTTGACATGTAACATTCTCATTTGAGGTTTCAATGGTACCAAGTATGTTTGTCGCATAGCCTGCAAACTTAGTATGATTTTGTGTGCATGTCGCATGCTAAAATCAAGAAAAACGTATCCAAGAGGTTGGTTCTCGAACAATGCTTTCGAGGAAACTATCTTGGATTACTTTCTTGTAAGCCAACAATAAACGCATATGATCAACGATAATTCTGAAGACAGACTTTCTTGTATATTCTGATATTTTGTTATAATCGATATCATAACCAACTCATTTGAAAACTTATAGATATGGTGTGAATTATTTATATAACAAGGATAACTAATGTGCTGAATGACAATTCTGACATAAGACAGTTGAAGCACGGGTGGTAAAGCTATCTCTTATGTTCTTACCATGTCATCTCTATCAACTCGAGAGCTAAGAGATATGTCTAGGAAACTTCTACTTCATTTTGTGAGACATGTTCATTTCTTTGTGGCATAATATGTGTATCATGGTCAATAAGCATGAGAATGAGATATGGCATTTCTAGAATGAAATAAAACATAAATAGAATTGCTATTAGTTATTTTATTTAGTTGCATTTAAAATAATATTGCTAATAAATTTAGAATATATCTAAAAAATAATGACATATCTTTGGTCTTGGGAAGGAGTTGCAATTCTTTATTTCGTAGTGATAATAATCTTATAAAATAATTATTATATTTATGCAATAGCTAAAAATCGATCCAACAACTCACATAAGTGATTCCTTAGGTCCATCCATCTTATATTTATGTAATGGCTAAAATCAAGGGTTAAACTTTATATATGAGAGCATCCTCCTATTCATCTATTTTCAATGTCAAAAATATAAATGTTTTTTTGGCTCAATCAAAATAACTCTACAAAAGTTTAAACATTAGCATTCATCAAGAACAAATTAATTTTATATTTAGTCTGCTATTACAAGCACGCCTCGAGAATTCAACTTGCTTGTTTAGGCTTTGACATCCCTTTAATTGTCAAAGATTTAAACTTCTCTAGATTTTATTATTAGTAAATTTTAGGGGTTGAAAATATTCTATAAAGATAAGAAAAATGCTTAGTATCGCGACCAGTCTGATATGGCCATTCTAATACCTAAGTTAGTAAGTATGAATGAAAAGGATAAAGTAAAAGGGTTAAGAGTTATCAGATACCTCTTATAGAGTTTCTTTTCCATATTTATAGGAGATTGTCATGTCTGAGGAAGTAATTATCAGAATAACTGTTGAAACATGTGGAAGCTTATTGATTAGACACTTCTCCTGAAATATAGGAAGAGCGGATAGTTATGTAATATAATTATACTTATGATAACTGTTCGTACTATAAACTTGAATTTAAATCAAGAGCAGACGTATTTCTCAGCAAAGAGTCGAGAATATAAATTTCTCAACCTGTCGGCAGTTGAATAGACAAATAAGACAGATAAACAAAAATTGATCATCAATGGATTTGGCTTGCTGCATGTGATTAACTAGCTATAACAATCTCTCATAAAATTTTAATTTGCTGAAATAGTTGAATCTATAATCAAACAATAAATATATGTTTAATTCTTTAGACACTCTTATATGCCAATTAATACTCTTATATCGTACAATTTTGAAAGTTTTTAGAAGTGGTTTATGTAATTTGCTCGATCAAAATTCACCCTTAATTGTTTACTTTTCGGAGAAATAATAACTCACCCAATTATACCATCTCTTGAATTCTTATAAGATATTTACTTTATAGAATGGGATAGATAAGAAATGGAAAACTTATAACTTAAAAATGCCTATTAATAGGATTTGGTTAGAAATTTATATTCTAGTGTTTGTTTATGTGAGTTTTTATCGTAGGGAATACTTATTTTTATGTTTATTTTATTAACTAATTGCAATATTAAGTTGTAAATATAATCAAAAGTATTAGTTTATCCACATTTGATGATTTTGAAAAGTAACTAAAAGTTATATAATTATATATTAATGACAGTAGAACAATTATATTATTTAAATTTTTTATTTTGCAGTAAAGAGAATAAAAAAATTCCACCATCTCTCACATAACAACTATTTTAATGGAATAAAAATACTTATTTTTTTTTTTTAAGTAAACAAGTATCTAAATTACGCCGGTTAAACGGGCCATGTATTTCCTCAACATTGATTGCTATGGATTTTCCTACTTACTATGATTCACAAAATCCGAGGATGACATGCCCCCCTATTTGCTAAATATTGGGGTCCGACTAGCCTTTCATGTCCAGTGCCCCAAATCTCTCTCCTTACAATAAAATTAGCCCGTTCAAATCCCAGCACTACTGCAAACGACACACTTTCAGTCAGTGGTTCATCTTTCTTCACTGAACCCAAGATTAAGGTTTAATTTAGGGTATTTTTTTCCCCCTTCAAATTCAACCCAATTCCAATCGAATTCCACCATGTATTTATCCGAGAAGCCCCGCCCAATCGATTTAGCAGACCGAGAAATGATGATCGAGGTAGTCCCCAACGAAACCCTAAACCCACACCCCCATCACCATCCTCACCACCACAACCACCACCCCCCTCACCACAGCCAAATGATCCTAGGCGATAGTTCCGGCGGTGACGAAGAACCTGAACCTGAACACCCCGAGCCGAAAGCCCCGAAAAAACGAGCTGAGACATGGATAACCGAAGAAACCCGTAGCTTAATTAGCTTTAGGAGAGAAGTAGATAGTTTATTCAATACTTCGAAATCGAATAAGCATTTATGGGAGCAGATTTCCTCGAAGATGAGGGAGAAAGGGTTTGACAGGTCGCCAACGATGTGTACAGATAAGTGGAGGAACTTGTTGAAGGAATTTAAGAAAGCTAGGCATCAACAGGATAAGGGTGGAGGGAATAGTAGTAGTGGAAATGGGAAGATGAGTTATTATAAGGAATTGGAGGAGTTGCTTCGGAGCCGAAATAGGAATAATAGTAGTAATAGTAATAGCAATAGTAATAATACAACTAATGTAAGTGGGGGTGGTTATCATCAGAATTCTTCTCAAGGGCACGCCAAAGTTGATGCATTTATTCAGTTTTCAGATAAAGGTAACAAGAAGGGGGGGAAATTGTTGTTGTTGCAATTAGTGTTAGCGGGTGGCTTGTGTAGTCTTGTAATGATGTTAAATAAGTTAAATATTTGAAGTTGAGAATTATGACTTTATCTAGTTTTTCATATTGCTTTTATGGTGAAAAAAGTTGTTATGGGTGGACTTTTGTTGTTGTTGTTGTGATAATTAGTATTTATGCTGTGACATTTTCATCTTGTAATGAGTTGCAGATAATGAGTTTATTATAATTTTTGCAATTATTTTATGGTGAAAAATAAAGGGAAAAAAGGATGACTGTGTTTGTGTTGCAGGTTTCGGGTTTTTGTTTGCTTTAGTTAGCATGTTTTAACTTTGATCGAATCCTGCTGGTAATTGATTAGGGACGAAGGCACTCTCTAGTGCTAGCTTTGTTCATTATAGGACTTGCACCAAAAGTCATTTGATGGATTACTTGCTTTGGCTGATTATAAGTGAGGAAATTTATTGGGTGGTATTTAAGCTGGGCATTTACAACACAACGAGAGTTATTTAAACTTGGGATTATTAAGATGAGTTGTTATAAGGAGATCGATCTGGAATGTTTTGAATAATTGCAGCCATTTATGATGAATATGAAATGCATCAAACCAATAATTGAGCTTGTTAATTGATGTTGTCAATTGACTTGCTCTTGCTGACTTGTCTATGTTGTATTACTTTGGATTAGTACATGTAAATTGGGATTCATACATGTTGTGCTGTTGTTATGTTGTTCACTTTTTCTATTAGTTCGGGAATTTAGTGTAGACTAAAAAATGATTCATTATCAACTGCATACTGTTCTCTTGACCTTAAAAGAGCACAGTGGGGTACAAGGGAAGGAAGCTGTATGTGTAGGCATTAGCAACTGTACTCTCCCATTTTGTGAAGAGCCTTTTTCCATGCCTCAAACCTGTGACCTTTTGCTCTCTAAGGAAACGATATTTATCTGCATCTTATTTTCATTTATACATCAAGTATCATGGCATGTTGTGGTGTTGCTGCTTGCTTTTGGTAGTATTCCTTTTCTTTAATTGAAGTATTTGGATCCAGGCTTTTTATTCATTTATTGAAATGGTCTCCACTGATAGTAAAATTGAGGAATTCATTTTGTGTAAATTTTAGGTTTTGATGATGCCAGCATCCAATTTGGACCTATTGAAGGTAATGTCCCTCCTGTCTCTGTGGTCATGTTCCACATACTAAGTGTTTTCCATTTAGTATATCTATATTCAATTCTCTTTTGTGCATTATCTGCATGGTCCTTGTAGAATAAGTAAAACCTTTCATCTGTGATTCTTTTCTTAATATGTCATTGGAAAATCAGGTTATGGTTTTATTTTTAAATTGGATACAGTAAATGTAAATGTTATCATTATCTTTTTGTTACAAAATACAAGAAATTGCACAAAAAATGAGAAATCAGAGGTTTGATTAATTGGTTATTGAGAAATTTTTTATCTACTTTCAATATTTAGAATCGAGGGAAATCAAATAAAAAGATGAAATTGTTTATTGACTTCCTTAAATTATAAGCATTAATGATCATCTTTAATTCTTTGGAAGAAAAGTATAGTTGCAAATATGAAATCAAACAACTAATGAAATTGATTTGTAATAAATTGTAATTACTCAAAGCACAATTTATGCATAAAACTTACTGAAACAGATGATGTTCTTATGGTTACTGGGATTATTGTCTAATTTTAAGTAATTATGTTGTAAAACAAGGATGTGTCACTGACATTCAACTTTCTTGTGGCAACAAAGCTTTTAAAGGAATTCTTGACTGAGACGCAGTCCTGTTGGATTATCTCATTGTTTTTCCCAATGAACAATCCTTGGGGTGAAAAAATGAATGAAACCTGCATACCAATACCACTAATATGCAGTAATAACTCTATTTTTTCAGTAACCTAGAGGAGTTTGTAGTTATAACAAAATTGGAACTTATTCTGAGATGAACCCATGGGTGTCATGCAGTAGTAGTAGGATGCTGCGTCGACTGCACAGGTGATGAGAGTTTGAATCACCTCATCGACACATCCTGGCCTCATTCTTTTTTGTGAGGGATTTAAATGAACGTCTTTGTGGAGCTCACCTGCTGCAACTAGCTGAATGCTAAGGACTCTGTGGTTCTCGTGGTTACTAATAGAAAGAGTGGAACTAGGTCTTTACAATGAATAATTTCACATGATGGATAAAAGAAAGAATCTCCCAAAACTTGCAGGCAACTGGAATTTTTTAGGCAGGTTCCTCAATAATTAACAATGATAGCCTGTGCATTCCTTTTGCACTTGCAAGTCCATCCAAAATCTTACATATTCCACTGGAGTGAAATTTCACCAGCATTTGGAGATGAGAATGAGTTTTGTTGCTTAGACCACATTACAGCAATTCTTCTCAAAAATTTGATGTCCAGCCTTGCAGTCAAGGCCAAATTAATGTATTTTGTCAAACTTTCTAGTCTTCTTGGAAAGACTCCTAGAAATAGATTTACTTTCTTGCTGTTCCAGTTATGTAATATAATATTTAGTTAATTGCTCCAATTTAAGCACATTTTGTCGTAATTATATGGGGAAAATACACCGGAGGTCCTGAAAGTCTTTTCAATTTTTGCATTGAGTTTTACAACATTCAATTTTGGCTATCAAATCTTAAAGTCTCTTGAGAACACACTACTGAGTCCTAACATGTCATGGGATACTTGTGGCATATTTTGATATTGTCCATGCTACAGGCACTTATCCAGCACGCTACATTAGCAAGGTTTTTAGACAATAAATTCTCATTAAAATAACTTATATTGAAAATTTTAAGAAGATGCAAAACCTTAGACTCTCAGGATTGGTGTTTAACCAGACACCTAGTAGTGCTGTTGCCGGCCATTCCCTTGGGTGGGAGACATTGCAAATTAGATTTGGATTTCAATGGACATTTTTTGTTTTTTTTTTTTGTGGTTTTGTTTCATTTTGTTTTGCTTGCTATGATATTCAAGTGAGATTAAAAATAGTAAAATGTTCAGCACTAGTATTGCATGGCTAGTTCGGAAGTGATTGTGTGTTTTAAAAAGTTTAGAGTCTGATTAAAGAAATCAAAACTTTTAGGGTATGATTGCAAAACCCAAAAAATTTAGGAATTCTGATACATTTTTCCCTAATTAGATCCATAGGTTCTTATATAGCTTTTGAGGTTTTTACATTTTTAATTATCTGCAATATCAAAACATACTCTTAAGTCTATTGGCGATTTCAATATCATTGCTTATGCTTTACTAGATATGGAGAAATATAGTTAATGCCCTGGATGGTTCTTCTCTTTTTTCTTGGCATGGCATCACAGTGTTTTGTTCTCAAAATCTGAGCCCAAGTTCGGTCTCCACCTGGGCCTCTGCTTTGGCAGCAATGTGTAATGTATTTGGAGGGTTAGAAACAGTGTTAGATTAGGGAAAAGTCTTCCAAAACATGATTTTGTATCTAGGCAAATTTTGTATTACGTAGAAATTCTGAGTTATTGCTAGTCTCTTGTGAGTGGTTTAATCTAGACTCGCTTTTTGTAAAGCACTTGGAGTAATCCCCCTTTCCCGCTTGTAGCGGTTGTATATCTTCTTTTTTAATGAAATCATTTACTTACCAAAAGGGAAAAAAAAAACTATACTCTGGGTAGAGGATAAAGTTTATTTAAACAAAAGAAAGCTGATAAAGTTTAGTGAAATATCTTTAAAAGCAACGTTTTTCTCCATTGCACAAATAGTTTTCTTAATGGCACTATTTATCTAAAACAAATTTCTTGCTGACACTAATTAATGTACTAAATCAGCTTTATCTAAATAAGTTTTCATAGATCAGATTTGGTAAATAGTCGCAACTTCCTGTAGGATCGTTCCAGTAAAAATCTTAATAGCCTTTATTTAAGGTGAAAAGATCAGGGTGTTTCAATTCAAAGGTTATGAGATTTTTTATGAGCTCTAGGCTAATTATAGGAAAAGACTTGCAAAAAATGGTGCCATCACTCCAAACTCTTTTTGGGAATCATTTTAAGTTTGGTTGGTCTGGATTGCTTTTTCCACCCCCCACCACCCCTTTCCCTTCTTCCTCTTCCCTCCTTCCGTTTCTTCCTTTTGTATCTTATTTATATGTCATTTATAACTACACTTGATTCATTTACCCAAAAAAACTATCCTAAGTCTGCCATGGGTCTATTTAAATCTAATGTCTGGAAAACCATTGTATCTATATCTGATTTGTTTTAGCTCTTGGCTAAATTATCTAATCTGTCTTGTACTTTAATTACAGTGAAGATGGTAATCAACTGATGAAAATCTGAAAATGAAAATTCACATAGTTTCTTGGTAAACAGTGTAATGAAAGACTAAAAGTTATTGGGAAAGGCCTTTATTTATTTACTTTTTGTTTTTGTGAAAAAATAAAAGAAGTAAAGGGTAATATGTCTATTTTTATAGGGATTTATCAAGTATTTTGTCTTGTGAGAAGGGTGTATATATATATAAACACACATGAATTTTTGCTGTCTTATTTTGCCAAATATCATATTTGAAATTAGTGCAAAAAGATAGAAAAAAAGATGAGAAAAGGACCAACATCAGTTTCAAATGGACAACTTCTAATTGTTTTTTGCAAATCATTATCTGGGTATTAGTCTGAAATGGCTAGAATTGATATAACATGCAAAAAATCAAACATCTCTTGAATGGTTATGGACTTCACAGCACTATATTCTTAAAGCTTATTTTTCCATGGCATAATCATAAGCAGCCCTTTCATTTCACTGGATATACAAACTTATAAATGCAGACCTTTTCTTATGTATGCTTTAGTTACAATTGAAGCTGTTTAAGATATTGAAGATGTTCACAAACCACCAAATGAAATAAGGTTACTATTTCCAAGAAATGAAAAGGAGAAACAATCCATTTTTTAGTCTAATCGCTATGGCAGCCAGTTACGATTGTTTGATGACCTATACTGCCTGTACAGAGGCTGAATCTGAACTGGTGAACTTTGCCTGTGCAATGCTGCCAGTTGGTACTGGGTATAACTAAATCTGCCTCGTGAATAGTGCCACTTTGCTTTTCTTTATTATTACCTTTTACCCTCTTCGTAAAGCTCCTTCCATTGAGGAAATCATCTCATTCTAAAAGGGATATGATTCTAACAGTTAAGAGGTCCCTGGAAGAGTTAAAAAACTTAAAAATCTCAGAAATCCCTCTCTCTCTCTCTCACACACACACACGTGTGCATGCGCACACGTATTTTGCTACGTCCTTTTAAGCTTTGCAACGTTGGTTCTTCAACTATGAAAAGAGTGGGAGTAATAGGTAGCACCATCTGCTTCATGATTAAGGCTTTTCTTCTTATGGAAAAGCATCCTATTGTTGTGGTAATTTATATTTTCACTTACACGATGGTTCTCATTTGTGTTGCAGCTGGTGGCCGTTCTACTGTCAACCTAGAGAGGAGATTAGAACATGACAGCGATCCACTTGCCATTACTGCTGCTGATGCAGTGGCACCCAATGGAGTTCCTCCTTGGAATTGGAGAGACACCAGTGCAAATGGTAAGCATACTGAATTCGGTTCTTATTCTTCTATTCACTCTTTGCAGCATTCATTGATATTATCTTTTACTGCATCTTAAGCTTGATCAATCTGATTGGATTCATTTCTATCTTTTTATCTCCATACTACTGAAGTGCCTTGGAAATAATTCTCTTACGTTTGTTTTTCCATGATATTATTCTTGTTCTTTTTTATTGTGATATGGTTGTGTTGATGAACCAATAATATACTGTTCTCCAAGTTAGAAATTGGTGCTTTACTCCTATGCTTCAAGAAGTTATGTGCTGCAGTCAGTATATTTACTTGCCTCAATCATGGCAGGAGAGGATCCTTCTTCTTATGGTGGGAAAGTCATTTCAGTGAAGTTGGGGGAGTACACCAGAAGAATTGGTATCGAAGGAACTGCCGAGGCAATTAAAGAGGCTATCAAATCTGCATTTAGGTTAAGAACGAAGCGAGCGTTTTGGCTGGAGGATGAAAATAACGTTGTAAGGAGTCTTGACAGGGATATGCCCATTGGAAACTACACACTCCACCTTGATGAGGGTAATTTTTAACTCTTTTTAATTAAGAGGATACTTTACGTAGCAGATTGAAACTAATCCTCCTCCTTTAAAGTAACAACATAAAAGCATCTCTGACATGAATTATGCTGCTCACAATGTTTTAGGAATCACCATTAAAATTTGCCTCTATGATGGTTCTGATCGGATACCTGTCCCCACTGAAGAGAAAACTTTGTATACAGAAGACGATTTCCGTGATTTTCTTACTCGTCGAGGTTGGATTGGTTTAAGAGAGGTCAATAGCTACAGAAGCATTGATTGTCTGGACGACCTTCACTCCGGCGGAATGTATGAAGGTGTGAGACTTCTGGGAGAGTAAGAATATAGGCTGTTGGTAAAATGAGGCTGCAATCATCCACGGATAGAACCCTAATCTAAACATAAAGACCGGGCCACGTGGTTGTTAGAGCAAGGGTTCCAGTTTCGGGGATATTGTGAATATATGTGAATTTTCAGGGACCTATAAATTTTGCTCGTCTGTTAGATTTTGTGTACATGTATATGAATACGAAACTATATAGTGGTGCTGCAGGGCTACACTGCTGTTGCATTTAGCATTTTACTGACCTCCAAATGCCATAAAATGTTGACTGGTTTAAGGTTTTGTTGGACCATGCTCAGCCAAAAGCGGTCATGGTACTGGAAGAGCATCCATTACTGTAGTTCTTTCATCAATTTTTCTCTATTCCCTGTTACATTACAGGATGATGGTACAAATGATGAATTCAACTAATGATTTGAAACAAAGAAATATAACTGAAGAGTTCATGGCAAAACAAAGAAGGCCTCCCTTCAACAGGTGCCATATTATTGGAAATGGCTCAGTGGTAAACTTTTGGCAAGACTCATGAAGATCACATAGATGCATTAAGCAAATTATTTAATGGACCTTTCACACCTTAGGGCTTGGACTTTTGGTAACCATCAAAGATTGCTGGATAAGTGAACTAGAGTGGAACGTGAATATCCTTCAGATTGGCTATCCATCAATATCGGCCCAATATTTTTGTGCTCCAATGTCCTTGACTTTTCATGTCTATCCTTAAAAGCAACGCTCAAGCCCAATATCCATGGAATCTACGGGAATTTAGTATTCCGATATTTCCTTATTTGAAACTATTTTCTTTGCAGAGTCCGTAGGGAAAATATACCTACATGTCAAAGAGTCGCGAAAATCATGCCAAACATCGCCCTACTCTACCCAAGATGCAAATCCCAAGAAGAGCATGTGATGGATTGCTGACCTCCAAGCCTTTCACTCGTGCTCGTCTTTGAGGCTTTTAATCTCTCGCCAAAAGAATTTTCTCTCGTCAGTCTATCAAAGATGAAACATAGTATATAGAAAAATAGTGAGTAAACTTCTTGAGAACCTAACTTGGATACACCTTGCTATGTTTTAATCCTTATGCCATCGCCGACCAGTCAAGTGTCGAGGCTAAGATTAATATACACTAAGCCTTACTATAACTTATAGGAATTTCATGTGCCAAGGCTGACTTATCGAGTGCCGACGCGCCAAACTTTTTCCTTCAACGTATTGAACTGTCGACTGTCAAGGCCAACTTAACAAGTGCTAAGGCTGAGTGCCTACATGTCGAGTACTACTTACTCACCTATCGAGCTGCAAAATCCTCTAGTTGTCTCGGTAACTCCAAGTACACTTCATTAGTAGCATCCCCAACGTTAGTATAATTCAACTCCAACGTTCCTAAACTTTAGAACGTATACTTAACCGTAGCGTGCCACTTATCATTTCTTTTTTTTACATTGTATCATATTCTTTTATTCTTATCCCTTTTTACCCTTTTGAAAATATACTATGATAGTATTTTTATATTACCTTTTATTATATTACTTAGGTTTCATTGTTGTCCTACAAATTTATTATAAATAGTCCATTTTTCATTGTAGCCGAAATATCTTACATTCCTCTCTAAGTACAATCTCCTTACACTTTATTTAATCTTACTGAGTAACTCAAAATTAGTAGTAGATGGATCTCAAAATTAGCAGTAGATGGATCTCAAAATTAGCTTATGTGTTATATCAAGCGAAGTATTAAATCGTGTTGTATTCGTTAATGAGTCATATCTTTTGAGTAGTTTTACGTAAGCTATTGTGCTTTTCAAATTCTTCACTTCATTTTCTTTGTTATTACAAAGGGCTCATTTGGTTCTCTTTCCTTATGGTAAGTCCTAATAATTTTTGAGTTCCTAAGCACGTCATATAATTTCATGGTATCAAAGCTTAAGGCTGCGATCGAGAGCTAAGTTTCAAAGTAGTTGATCTTGTTATAGTATGTGTTAATGTGTTTTGTTTTACTCTGTTTTCTTACGGAAAAACAAAGCAAGTTCTGAATCGTTATAAGAAGTTGTATTGTCAAGTTGTATGAAGATATTCTATTAGAGTAGTTGATTTTCTATAGTCTTCTATTGAAAATGTTGAATCCTAATGTTCAAAGAGAAATTAATGATGTTGAGGGTGATGCTTATGGTTATGGTCGTGTTACCTAACAAATTCTACAAACTACTAATGAGCAGATACAAGACCTTGCTACTATTGTAACCAATTTAGCTATTTTTGTACAAAGGATCATAGAGACTAGGCCTCAAGAAAGAGTTGCTATTGAGTAAAGCCAAGAAGTAAGAGAAAGGCCAAGAAGGTAGATGTATGAGCAATGAGCACCAGAACTAATTAATATGAATCCAGCTCTACCTTGACATGTTGATAGAGTTGCAAGAAGGAGACTCAAGTTAGATGAAGTTAAGGAGTATGAGGAATAGGAGGAGCAATATGATGGAGTTAAGAAGCATAAGCTTAAAGCTCTTAGAGAAGTTGAGCATCTCAAGGTACAGATTCCAATCTTTAATCGGTTTAGTAATGCTAATGACTATTTGGACTTGGAAGAGAAAATCGAGAAGATATTTGACTTTTATGATTACGAAGATATTGTTTGTATTTAGGTAGCTACATTAGAATTTTTTAAGCATGCAACAATGCAATGGAAAAAGTTGTAAAGTGCAAATCAGAGAGACTAACGTGAAATCCGAACGTGGAATAAGATGAAAAGAGTTCTAAAGAGCAGATTTGTTCCAGAATACTATGAATAAGACACTTTCCAATAACTCCAAGACTTTAGGCAAGGCAACAAATTAGTGAACGAATACATTAGAGAATTTCAATTGTTGATGATCCAATGTGATATTGACAAACTCAAGACCTGGGACTTTTGTACGGTTCATTTCTAGGCTTAGAATTGAAGTTGGCAATATAGTGGAGTTACAGAGGCTTGGGACTCTAGATGAGACCATTAGAATGGCATAGAGGGTCGAAAGGCAGAGGCAGAGGTAGAGGTAGAGGTAAAGGTAGAGGTAGAGCCAAATTAGCTAGATGCTGAGTAGTCGACCAAGATTGCCGACTTGAAGTGATATGTTGACCCGACTTGGAAACGATTAAGCACAAAAAAGTTCTAAGGTGGATCGCCGATGATAAGTACCGAGTCGACCTAATTATGGTGGAGACAAAGGTAAGGCCAAAGAGCTTAAGGTCCAAAGGGACCAAGATTAGAGCTCTAAGAGGAAAACTCAAGAGATCAAGTATTTCAAATGTCTCGGCTATAAACACGTAGTTAGTCAATGTCCGAACCAACTTGTCATGACTATCAAAGGAGACAAGCCCAAGTTTGAAGTGGAGAATGCTAGTAAGAGAGAGGACAAAGAAGGAGTCAATCGGGTGCTAGAAGGATTTTTACAAGAACCCGATGCCGTGACCCCACCCAAACAGGGGTCGAGTATTGTTTCATCATTTAAAGGTCTCTTAGTACCTTTATTTTCGAAGTGGATGAGCAGAGGAAGAACCTTTTCCATATGAATTGCCGAGTGAATGGCAAGCTTTTCTCATTAATCATAGATAGAGAAAGTCGTACCAATGTCATAGTGCAAGGAGTAGTCAAGGCCCTGAAATTGCAGACCTACCTGCGCCCTAAGCCATACAAGATGCATTAATCGAATGAGAAGAGAGGTCTACCCATTGTCGAGTAAGTTAAGGTACCGATTACTATTGATGATAAATACTAGGAAAAGGTGTTATGCGATGTCGTACCCATATGTGCCTCACATATCTTACTCGGCTGACCCTGGCTATTTGATTTGAGAATGTTACATAATGGATATAAGAACACTTATATGTTCCAAAAGGATGGGAAAAAAGGTTATACTAACCCTAATGAGCCCTAAGAAAGTATAGGAATTGTAAGAGAAGATTGTTTGATCATTGCAGTAGAAGTCTTTAGTGATTTCCTGAGCCCAATTTTCCAGAGATGCCAAGACGGAAGGATGTGTGCTCTTGTTAGTCAAGAAGCTCTTAAAGTTGAGAGAAGCTAGAACTCTTCTTATCGAGGTGTAGATATTACTTTAAGAGTATGCTGACCCATTTCCTACCTAGATATCGAGAGGTTTGCCACCCTAAGTAAGTTGCCAAATTGAAGAATCAAGTTAATGAGTTGATTGATCGTGAATACGTCCGAGAAAATATGAGCCTCCGTGCCGTACCAACTGTTTTGGTACCCAAAAGGGATGGCTCATGCAAAATACGTATTGATAGCCAACCAATCAACAAAATCACTGTTAAATACTAATATCCGATTCCCCAGTTAGATGATATGCTCAATAAGTTGCATAGTGACCAAGTCTTTTTTAAGATTGATCTTAAGAGTGGTTATCATCAAATACGTACGAGACTTGGAGACGAATGGAAGATTGATTTTAAAACAAGGGATGGTTTGTTTGAGTGGATGGTGATGCCGTTTAGTTTAACAAATGCATTAAGCACTTTTATGCAACCCATGAATCATGTCTTAAGACCATTGATTGGCAAATGCGTTGTGGTGTAATTCAATGATATTTTGGTATATAGTGCCGACCTTATGTCTTATGTTGTGCACTTGAGATCTATATTCGATATCCTCTATGACAAGACGCTATTCGACAACCTAAAAAAGTGTATGTTTTGCTAGAGTGAGGTAATATTCCTCTAATATGTTGTTTTTAAAGGAGGTGTTAAGGTTAATGAAGAGAAAAGTTCAGGAAATTATTGAATGGCTAACGCCGACTAATGTTGTCAAAGTAAGGAGTTTTCATGGTCTAGCTTTATTCTATCGAAGATTTATTTAGAACTTTAGTTCCATAGTTGCCCCGCTGATTGAGCTAACCAGGAAGAACTCTGAATTCAAGTGGTCTAAGAAGGCTCAAAAGAGTCTTGACGAGATCAAGTCTAAGTTGACTTCTGCCCTAATACTCATCATACTTGACTTCGAGAAAGTTTTTAAACTAGAATATGATACATTTGGAGAGCTATTTTTATGCAGGAGTGCAGATTAGTTGCTTATCTTAGTGAGAAGCTTAAAGGAGCCACCCTAAATTACTCAACATATGACAAGGAATTCTATGCTCTTGTCTGAGCACTTCAGAACTAGCAACATTATTTACTACCGAGAGAGTTCATCATTTACACAGACCATGAGTCTCTCAAGCATCTCAGAGGAGAGCAGAAACTTTCACAACGACATGTTAAGTAGGTTGAGTTTTTGAAGACTTTTTGCTATGTCATATGATACAAGAAGAGAAACACCAACACTGTAGTCGATGTACTCTCTCATCGAAATGTTCTCATCATAGCATTGCAAATAGAGTACTTAGATTTAGTACCTTACTCGATCAATATGAGCTTGATTCATATTTTATGCCCGTAGTAACTAAGTGTAATGTTGGAGGAATTGTAGATGGGTTTTATTTAAGCCAAGAGTTTTTGATAAAGGGTAAGAAAGTTTGTGTGCTAAGTGTTTTTGCCAGAGAATTACTTGTCCAAGAGGCCTATGCTGGAGGCTTAGCTGGCCACTTTGGTGAGAAGAAAACAGTTGAGTTGCTAAAAAAACATTTTTATTAGCCTGGGATGATGAAGCATGTTCACCAAGTACTTAAATGATGTGAGGTGTGCAAATACGCCTAGGGACAAAAAGAGCCATATGGAGAATACATGCCTCTGTCTATACCTAAACGGCTATAGATTAATCTAAGCATAGATTTCATGCTTGGCCTACCTAGAACTCCATGAAGGCATGATTCTTTCTTAGTTGTAGTCGATCGATTTAGCAAGACGAGCCACTTCTTCCCCTACCATAAAACCAATGATACTCTCTTTGTTGTTAACCTCTTTTTGCAAGAGATCATGCGACTGTATGGAGTGCTAAGAAGTATTGTATCTAATCGTGATTCGAAGTTCACGAGCTTTTTCTGGAGAACCCTATGGAAGAAGTTTGACACTAAGCTCATGTTCAATACTTCTTACCACCCCTAGATAGATGACTAAACAGAAGTTGTGAACTGAACTGTCAGCAACCTCCATTAAGCTATAGTTGGAAAGAATTTACGTGATTAGAATCTATGCCTACCCATCATCGAATTTGCTTACAATCACACCACTCATAGCTTGATGGGAAGGTTGCTTTTTGAGGTCGTCTATGAACTTAACCCAAACTTACCCTTAGACATGATTATTTATCCAACCTCTCAAGGAGAAAGTTAAGCAGGCTTACAATACATTGAGGAGTTCTAAAAGTTGCATCAGAAGGTTATTAAGCAACTGGTTAAGATTTCCCAATAGGAGGAACAGGGAAGCTAAGGGAGGAAGTAAGTCATTTATAGCCTAGGAGACCTTGTTTGGGTCCATCTTAGTAAGGAGTTTTTTCTAAGGAAGAGGATGGATAAGATATCCCCCAAGTCAAACAAACCTTTTAAGATCCTTCGGCGTATTAATGATAACACCTATGAGCTTGAGCTATTCGAAGAATATGGAGTATTTCCTACTTTCAATGTTGTTGACCTGACACCCTATGTGTTAGAAGAAAAAGAAGAAGAAGAAGACCAAGATTTGAGAGTAAATTTTCAACAACCTCGGGGAACCTCTAGACCCCTCACTCATGCCCATCTTTAAGGCCTTCAGTTTCTCACCAAAAAAATTCTCTCTTGTTAGCCTATTGAGGACAAAACACAGTATGCAAAAGAACAGTAGGCGAACTCCTTAAGAACCCAGCTTGGATACACCTTGCTTTATTCTAATCCTTATGCCATCATTGACCAGTTAAGTGCTGACGCCGAGGTCAATATGCACCAAGCCTTGCTCTAACTCATAGGAATTTCATGTGCTGAAGCTAACCTACCAAGTGCCAAGGCTGAGGTCGAATTACCTATGCGCTAAACTCTTTCTTCCAACATATTGAATTGTTAACTACTGAAGCCAACTTAATGAGTGCCCAGGCCAAGTGCTTACGTTACTTAGCTTATCGAGTTATAGAATCCTTTAGTCATCTCGATAACTCTGAGTACCCTTCGTTAGCAATATCCCTAACATCAGTACAACTCAACTCCAATGTCCCTAGACTTCAAAACGTCTACCCATTTGCAGCGTGCCACTTATCATTCCTTTTTCTAACATTACACTATATTTATTTATTCTATTTATCCCTTTTTACTCTTTTGGAAATGTATTATGATAGCATTTTTATATTAGCCTTTATTGTAACTATTTAGGTTTCCTTATGGCTCTAGAGACTTATTATAAATATTCATTTTTTCATTGTAACCAAAATATCTTATATTCCTTTTAGATATTGAGTATACTTATTCTTGTGAGACATTCCTTTTCAAGTACAATCTCCTTACACTTTTATTTAATCTTGCCGAATAGCTTGAGATTAGTGGCGAGTAGACTTTGATATTAACTTATGCGTCATATCAAATGAAGTGTTGAATTGTGTTGTGTTTATTGGTAAGTCATATCTTCTAAGTAACTTCATATAAGCTATCGTGCTTTTTAGCTTCTTTACTTCAATTCCTTCATTATTTCAAATGACTCATTTGGTTCCCTTTTCCTATGGTAAGTCTTAGTGATTACTAAGCTTTTAGGCATATCAACATGCCATTAGAACTTACCTCACCTACACTTAAGATGCGGGCCAAACCTGACATATCCAACTCAAGCCTACCGGTTCATAGGTCATCAAAGTGGTGAATCGCGACTAGTTCGAGAGAAATCTATTTCGTACCAATTCATACGTAATTCAATGGCTATAAATCGGTATAAATCTATGTGTATGATGTATACAATCTACATGACAAATTCATAATCAAGATTCAAAGCTAATACAAAAATGTTATATAGTTGAATGTATATCAATATTTACATACGATTATAAGAGATACATATTACGAAATAAAATAATAATGTCGCTAAAAAACTATGTTTAAGTTTTAGAAGATGTCAAACATATGAAAAACTAACTTACAATGACACTAGAACATAGAAGTTATCCATATAAGGGAAAAAAAAATTAGTGGTGTGTAGGGAATTTTTTTTTTCTTTTATCATCCTTTCCATTTACTGTCAATTTTTTTTTTAATTAAATAAGGCTAAACCAACGAGTCGGTTTGTCGATTTGACAAGTTTATGATACAGAACTGCTATGATCTACTAGGCTCGACAATCATTTGGCGGTTCAAGGTTGTCTCGAGCCAGTTCAATAAATCAACAAATCGATTTTGGAGTAATTGATGGTTCTAAATCAACCCAGTTCGAAGTCTACCCTTGTCTTCAAGAAACATGGAACCTGTTCAACTATCTAAAATACAAGTTCACCGTACTCGGATTAAGGTAAACACGAAATTCAAAAAGGAAGACCAAAAAAGCAAACTCCCCTCTATGGCCGATTATCTTTATTTATGAAATCTCACTAATAAGGAGAGACAGAAGCTAGATATCCTTTTCAGAGAACAAAATCCATCCACCTCTGCACCAAACCATCAAGTGGCAAGCACATGAATTTTGAGCAGTCCATGGAAGAAATAGTAAGAAAGCCATCTCGTTTTTCTTCAACCAATTGCTTGAACCCACCTGAGACTGGTTGAATTAAGCTAAAACCGATGCCTTTAATGTCAATACTGACAACCCGGCGTCTCTAGGTGGAGTAATCATAGATGACCTAAGACAAGACACCATGTGTTTCTCCTAGATAATAAGACATGTGGATATTCTGAGTGCAAAATTTTTAGAGAGTTTATTGAGATTGGGGCCACAAACACTACAAGTTAATAAGATTTGAGAAAATAGACATATGTCTGCATTCTAAAATTGCTGTCAATCTTATCAATAACGAAGCTGACTATGCTAACAGATTTTTGCTTGTAATACTTGTCTGTAGGGAAAGCCTATGTTGGCTTGAGTTTATTAGACTGTCCTTTGTATATAGGGAAGCCAACACAGTAGTAAATCTGCTAGTAGATAAGTCAAAAGCCTGAAGAAGGAGGATATTGTTTTTTTTTTTTTATTTCCTCCTTTTGTTGTTAGGTTTTCCTTTTATCATGACTTACTTTGCGTTGCTAAGTACGGAGAACGACGCTCCCCTATGAACTTTACTATATATATCGTACACCATGGAATTTATATGTGTATTTAACGTGAGGGTCACGTGGACCTATCCTTTATCATTTAAAAAAAAAAAGAAAAGAAAAAAGCTTATAACAATTAAACATATGGAAATTTACGCATAAAATTGAAAGAACCAGCTGTTGGTTTCGTAGCACTATCTCGTATTCCAATGAACGGTCGAACGTGGGATTGATGAATTCTGAATCTTAGAATCAATTATTAAAAAAGCTTACTTATTGCAGATTTCCAATAGATTATGTCTTTTCTCTTAAGAAATAGTTATCGGTGGATTTGGATCCAATTCTTATGCTAATGCACATTGGTGGATTCACCACCAAACTTTTTCATTAATGTATATTTATGGTTGTTCGCTTCACTGTTTAGTGATGATTTAAAAAGGTAGAAAGAATAGATTCATCGTATAATATATACATCACACATATGTATATAAAATGGGTAAATATTAATAATATTTTATTTATTCTTTCTTTAATAGAGCCTTAAGTATTTGGTTTATTATTATCATAAAAATTTATTTATTTTTTAAGATTTAAATTATAAAATTACATGAAATCTCTTCGGATCAAATTATGATTTAGGCATAACTAACCCATTTTCATTTAGGGAGAAAAAGGATAGTTTTGATTATTTTATATATCACGATAAAACTCCATATTCCTGTTTAGATAATATAGATTTTGGAATAGAGCTCCATCTGAAAGCAATACAATGTGAAAGAGATAAGATAACTTATTCTACCTATTTTTAAATACATGTTCAACCATTGATTAATAGTAGAACTTTGGCTCACAAATAAAAAGATAAGATTGTATTATAAAAAGAATCGATAAAAAATATACCTTACTGTATATAAAACCAGTCTTATTTATCATTTCCTGTAATAAAAGCCCATAACTAGAACCAAATTATCAACCATTTACCTTGCTTCCAAAGCATCTTGAAGCACTTTATCGTGATATTGCAGGAAGCAAATGCTTGTCATGACCATGAATGTGTGCGATGGATTTTCGCGAGAAAAGATCGAATCGTATTAATACACTACGTAAATTAATGGATGGTAAGCAAATATCAATAAAAAATTGATACGTAAAAATATAATTAATACCTTTTGAAAAAATACATTCTTTTATTATTATATATCAAATTTTTATCAATATTTATTTACCATTCATCAATTCACATAATATGATAATGGTATTGAATCTTTCTTATTCATAAAAATCAAGACAACACTTTTTCATGTTTTTCACTTCCTAGCTTATTAATCTCGTGATGCCAATTAATGGAGATAAAAATCAGAACAATATTATGGAGATAGCAAATACCGATCTCTTCAGTTAAGGTTGTCTTAATATGATGGACTAAATTCAAACTTTCCTTTTTTTTTTGGTTGTAATCACATACAAAAATTAAAAAAAAAAAAGAAAAGAAAAGAAAAGTACTCATTTAAATATATGTTTCACATATTTTAATTCAGCCAGAATTATCCACATTATATGGGAAAAAAGCTATAAATTAATGAAAGCAATAATTATTCTTTGATCTAAGTACAAGTTTTGAGGTTTAAGTGAAAATTTCGGTTATATTCTCATCTAAATTTTCTTTTTTTTTAATCCTTCTCGACGTTTTCAATATAAATAAGTTGAAAGTAAATCAAAACTGTTGAAATTAAAACTTTCTCTAGTAACTTCTTGGTATTACTGTTTCATTTTCGAAAATCCATTTGTCAGTTTACAAGTGGGATTTTTGGATAATAAATAAATACGAACGATGAAACGTAACAACTATAATAAAAATAAAACTCGAACACACTGGTGAAGTGAATAATTTAGGAGTTTGAGAAGTGATATTGACTTATCCGCTTAAACAAACAATTTTCAACAGAGTATGGTATATTAAAAACATTAGATTAAGCTGCAAAATAAGAGGTGCCTAGAAAACATTTCCCAGCATTTTAAGTTAAATTGAGCATGATAAAAACTGAAAAGGATCTTTTAAGATGTATTACTTCAAGATAATAAGAAAGGATTCTTCCTTAAAGAGAAAATAAGTTTTATAATTATGTAATAATTTTGATTTTACCAAAATTACACCATTACCATACCATCACCGTTATTACCACTATTGCATCATCATTATTATCGCTCTTTCCATCATTGCATCATTACCACCATTGCACTATCATCACTATCATCTTCATCATCATATCACCACCATCATTAAAACCCTACCGCTATACCGCCACCATCATATGATTATTATATCTATTGCATCAACACGAATACCAGCATCACTTAAACATCATTTCTATCGCCGCCGCCGCCGCCGCCGCCGCCGTGCCGCTACTATCACCATCACTACTATCATTATCACACCACCATGTTATAATTTTATGGGCCATTAATTGAACTATATATTATTGACTATCTAATTAATATTAAGTGGCTAAACTTGTTAATTAAAGTAACTTTTTTATTACTTGATAAGTAAGGATTTTGAGATTGATTTTTATAAAATTTTGATATGAGTTTCTTGCATTGAAACCTAAGTGTTGTTTGCTTGTTATAATTTGCCATGATCAAATAATAAATTTTATTATTTATAAATTTTATTGTAATAAACCAAACCCCTTAAGGCTTAGGTTTTCCTTTTTCTACCTTTTTTTTTTCTAATTTGTTTTTATTTTTAAGTATTTTACCATATTGTTTAATTAAAAATCTTTAACAATATCATTTAATAAAATTAAATTATGGTAGAAAGATCAAAAGTTTGACACATGTGCATTAACTAATAGTGATGAAAGATAAATATGTAAATATGTAAAGTGCTAAAAACGAAAAGGCAAAGAATACAGTTATATAAAGTTAATTTATGTATAAAGTACTTACCAGATTGATGTTTTATATTTATATTATATTCTTTCAGTAAAGCCTTTATGTAAAACAATAAAAAATAAATAAAAATGTAGATAAAAAATATTTAGGTGATTATATAAATATGTATATACCTACTCTTTTATAAGAAAAAAGGACTAATTATTATATTTTTCTAAGCAATGACATATATGATTATTTTGGAAGAAGGAAATTAATATTGTTATTTTTAGAAAAAAATTCCAAAAGAATTATATTCTCAAAAATAATCCAAGAAATATCATCAATGAATTCAACTTTTGAAAATACAACTTTATATTCAATAGAATTTGGCTTTTGAAAAGCTAAATTTAATTAACTAAGGTAAATTTAGTTTTTGAAAAGCCAAGTTCCTCCTCTTAGCAAAAGGCCAAAATTGGCTTTTCTAAGGCTGATTATATTGATAAATGCAACTAACCTGCTCCCTTATATGCCTTATCTACACGTCATTCCCAAAAACTTTACTTACCAATCCACCTAAAACAAAGATAAACAACATATAGAATTTCCATATCACAAACTTACAAAATTTGCACTACTTCTCAACTACATCTCATCCATACATCCAAACTTCAATATCCATAAACATCTCCAATCACACTCCTCAATCACAAACATCTAAAAAAACAATATATATTTATACATAACATCCATAAATATGTCCAAGATAATGACTATCTAGCATGTAATATATAAAAATCTATTAATCATTCTCCTTAACCATACTTTTAGCCGTAATCAATAACGGTTAACAAAAAAGAAATTAAATAAAGAAGTTGTAAACCACAATTTCAATGAGTCTCAAAAGCTTCATTAATTCAATATACCTAATGTGCATAAATATACAAAATTTGTTCAAAATGTCTAATGAATATATATAATCATGTCTATCTAGGGATGCCTCCATAGCCAATGCGATAGGCACACATCTCTTCCTAAGCATCCATTTGAGTAGTAGGCTGAGATTACAATAACTGATATTAATCCATCTACGTAATCTATGGGCCGTCTTAGCTAACCTGTACTTGATGGGGTATGCATAGGGGTCATATGTACAGATAATAGAATGAGGTTGATTTGAGTGAGTCTTTCACCCATGTCTCTACTTAGATATATAGATCACTTCTTAAATGGAGCAAGAGGTATTTGGATAAAAGTGATGGAGATTTCCTATATAGCAAGTATCCAGTACTTGAATGCAAGCTATAGAGGAGACTTATAGGGTAAACAGTATTAAGGTAAGTAGTACTGGGGTAAGCAATCACCTCTAATCTCCAACCGTCACCGTTTATGTACTTTAAGTACTCGTGCTTTACCCTATCCATATTCCCAACCATGATCTCGTCCTCGTTAACGTCTTCTTTGGGTGCTTCATGCAGTGGGAACTCATCACCTTCGACATTAAAACTTGGTGAACGTATATCATCTACCTCCCGTAAAGTGATACCTCAAAATTGATGAGCAACCCTATTAACCTCCAATTTCTCAATAAGGATACCCTCATATGTCATTTAGGGTAGTTGATTAATGAAATCCGTCCACAAAAATACATGATTGAAATAAATGATTGTAGGACAATGTAAAAAATTATTACATAAGTTTAGTATAATAAGTAACAACGTATCGGATATCTCAACCAATGTATCACTTAGTCTTTGGTTAATATCAGGCGTCATAATTTGGCATAATACCCACATATACTCTATCTTGGTACAATTTCTGAACAATCATATTTTGACGGTCTTCTCACTTATCTAACCAATGGTGTACTTAGTGGCTCAGTTCATCTCAATCGGATCATGCAAATCTTACATTATAGAGTTGTATAAGGGTGTCGATATATTTTGGTACCCCTATACCTAGCCAAACTATCAAAGAACATAGTCAAAAAAGTTAAAGCTCGACGATGTGGAAGCAGATCAAAGGTATACATGTTATCTATATGTCCATTGCCGCTCGACAATAGGGGGTTGCTTAATGATATCGTCATGTGTATACGACACCTAAACGGCCTAAAAAACATATAAGATTTTATAGAACCACTAACCCACCACATCCTTAGCAAGATGCTAACATTTGTCGCACAACATAATCATTGTTTACAGACATAGCATAAAAATAATCCCAACCAACTCTTACAAAGTAACAGCTATAGATTAACTTAACCTAATGGGTCACTTAGTAAATTCAAATATGATTGCATATGATACCCACCAATTGTTTGTTACTTACCCCATATTAAAACACTAATCACTATTGTCGAATGCTTATCATAGCACACCTTATTCTCTTCTTCTACAATATAGCCATGAGTATAGCAAAATGCTTGCACTTCACCTATATTCTCACCTGTCCACATTCAAGAATTATTTGCAAACAAGTTCACATTAGTTTAAAATTTTCAATCACTCTTACACCCACATCTCACACTCGCATTCCACTTACAATTTGAAATTTTTAATCACTACTAAATTACTTACCAAAACAAGTTCAAGCTTGTTACTAAATTACTTGTTCCTAAAAGAAAGAAAAACATTCCCAACAATATACATGTTCCATCAAAATAGAATAACATTATTTATGACATATAGAGTATAAATTGTAGGTTACTCAGTGTACAATTAGTTTATTGACTACATAATTTTCGCATATAACGTATCTTCAAAGTTTTATAAGTTTAAAAGGACAATGTAATCATATTTTACTATATTAATATTGATCTCATGTTCATTTCAATTTTAGTAGAAGTGATGTCCATAATCTAGCAAGTGCAAATATAATTATAAAGTAGGAGTTTGTTTGTATATGATAAGCTCTATCATAGGCCATGATAGACAATGTAGGCAAAATACTACAAGATTAAGAAATTTGAAAGAAAAAAATTCGTGCATAACCACTAGAAGAAAGAGAAAGAGCTTCAAACACACGTGATTCTTCCAAAAAAAATCATGAAATCCAACTAGATAGTGTATAGCAATGATTTAGATCGTGATTTCAACTAAAATTTAAAAAAAAAAATGTGCTTGATAGTAGTAGAAAGGGGAGAGGTTTCAGTTAAGATTTGTTATAATAGAGAGAGAAAGGGGAAAATGTAGAAAGGGAAGGAAACAATTCGAATGAGAAAGAAGGGGAACAACCTGTATCTATATCTCAATGAAAACGACTTTTCATTTAAAGTAATAACTTCATTAACTTTTAATGAAATCGGTTCTTGCAAAGTTGATTTCAGTGAGATGAAGAAAATTGGCTTTATGAAAGTTGATTATATATTTGTATTTAAAAAAAAAGGGCTTTTGAAAAGCTGAATTTAGTTTAATATAAAATGGCATGTTCAAAAACTAAATTCATCTATAGTATTTTTGAGATTATTTTTGACAATGATGTATTTTTTTGGATTAATTTTAAAAATTATAAAATTAATTTCTTTTTCTCTGATTGTTCTACTTAATTATTTACTATATTTTATTAACTTTTCAATACTATCGCGTAAATGGTTACACACATGTACTCTCTCTCTCATCTTGACAAATTCGTGAAATTCTCATTCTCTCATATTTAAATTCCCACTCCCTTTCACTCTTCATCATTTGCTCACTTTCTTCTCACTGCTTTTACTCTCCATCGCTTGCTCACTTAGTTTAGTCTCCCTTGACTTTCATTCTCCCTTATATAGTCTCTCTTCAAATTCTCGCTCTCCATTGTCCTCTATCACTCCCACCCTTTCTCTAACTCTCACATACACTCTTGTACTCTCTTTATCTCTTTCATCTTTTACAATGCTAAAGTCAATATTGGTACCAGTAGTATATCATTGTTTCACACTCTAGTCTCTCTCTCTCTCTCTCTTCATTTTTTGATGATCTTTTCAATTTTCATTTTTTATCAATTAGATTTTGAAAGGATCGAACTTCTCAATCACAAACATCTAAACTTCAACATCTATAAACAAGTCCAATCACACTCTTTAACCATAATTATCTTAAAAGTAATATATACATAACATCCATAAATATGTCCGAGATATTGACCATCTAGCATATGTTATATAAAAATTTGTTAATCATTTTCCTCAACCATACTTTTCATCCCCAATCAATAGCAATTAACAAAGAAAAAAAGATTAAATAAAGAAGTTGTAAACCACAATTTCAATAAGTCACAAAAGTTTCATTACTTCAATATACCAAATGTGCACATATACATAAAATCTATACGAAATGTCTAATGAATAAACGTAATGATGTCTATCTAAGGATGTCTTTGTCTCCATTGCCGACGCAATAGATATGCATCTATTCTTAAGCATTTGTCTAAGTAGTAGGTTGAGATTGTAATAACTAATCCTCATCTACTTACCTAGTCTATGCACAGTCCCAACTTGTGCGTGATGGGTATGTATAGGGGTATTTGCATAGATAATAAATAGGGGTCGATTTAAGTGAGCCTTTCGCCCCGTCTCTACTTAGGTATATAGGCCACCTCTTCAATAGAGCAAAATGTGTTTGGTAGGAGCGATGGAGCTTTCCCCTATTGTAGGCATTTGATGCTCGAATGCAAGCTGCAAAGGAGATCCATAAGGTAACTTGGGGTGAGTAGTGCTAGGGTAAGCAATCACCTCTAATCTCCAACTGTCCCAGTCTACATGCTCACACTCTACCCTATCCATAGCCCTTACCATGATCTCATCCCAATTAATATCCTCCTTAGGCACCTCGTGTGGTGGGGATAAATTATCCTTAATATCAAAACTTGGTGGGAATACATCATCTTACTCCTGCAAAGTGACACCTCGAAACCAACAAGCAACCCTATTAACCTCTAATCGCTCAATAAGGATGTTTTACATGTCATCTAAGGCAATTGGTCTATGAAATCCGTTTACAAATATACACAATTGAAATAAATGATTATAAGACAATGTAAAAAATTATTACATGAGTTTAGTACAATAAGTAACAACGTACTAAGTATCTCACCTGTAATTCGACCAATATATCATCTAGTCCTCAACCAATACCAAGCATCATAATTTGGCACCACATCTACATATACTATGTCTTGGTGCAATTTCTAAACAATCATGTTCCAACGATTAGCCTAATTGTCCAACTAATGCTTATGCTTGGTGGCACAATTCACCTTGGTTTGGCCATATAGATCCACATTATAGAGCTATATAAGGGTATTGGTATACTTTGGTATCTCTACATCCAACCAAGTTGTTAAAAAACATGGTCGGAAAAAGTAAAGTTCAACAATATGGAAGTAGATCAAAGGTGCACATGTTATCCATATGTTCATACGTGCATGAATATAAGAGGTAGCCTAATGATTTTGTCGTATGTATATGACACCTAAACAACCTCAAAACCACATAAGTAAGATTATGTAGAACAAGTGACACACTATGTCCTTAGCAGGATGTCAATATTTATCGCACATCATAATCATTTTTCATAGGCACAACATAAAAATAATCCTTACTAGCTCCTAAAAAGGGTTACTCATAAATCAACCCAACTTAATAGGTCATTTGGTCAATCCAAATATGAATGTATATGATACCCACCAACTACTCATTACTTACCCCATACGGAATACCCATTGATGTTGTTGGATGCCAATCATAGCATGCCTTATTCTCTCCTTCCACAATATGCTCATGAATATAGTGAATCACTTGCACTTCACCCATATTCTCACCTGTCTACATTCAAGACTTATTAACAAACAAGTCTACATTAGTTTAAATTTTTCAATCACTCTTACACCCATATTTCTCTTGCATTCCACATTCAATTTGAAAATTTTAATCATTATTAAATTACTTACCAGTATAAGTTCAAGCTTGTTACTAAATTACTTATTATCATAAAAAAAAAAAATTACTTACCAGTATACATGTTCCAACCAAATAGAATAACATTATTTATGCAATATAGAGTATAAATTGTTGGTTACTCACTATATAATTAGTCGATTAACCACATAGTTTTCTCATATAACATATCTTTAAAGTTTTATAAATTTAAACAGACAATGTAACCATATTTGACTATATTAATATTGTTATCATCTACATTTCAATTTTAGTAAGTGTAATGTCCATAATCAAGCGAGTGTAAATATAATTATAAAATAGGAGTTCATTTGTATACGATAAACATAATGTAGGTAAAATAGTCCAAGATTAAGTAATTTGAAGGAAAAAAATCTTCATGTGTAATGATTAGTGAAGAAAGAAAGAACTTCAAACACACGTGATTTTAAAAAAAAATTAAAAAATTTCACTAAATTGAGTGTATAGCAGTGATTTAGATTGTGATTTTTACTAAGTTTGACAAAAACAAAAATGCACTTAATAGTGGTGGAGAGTAGAGAGGTTTTAGTTAAGGTTTATTACAATAGAGTGCGAAGAGAAAAATAAAGAGAGAGAGGAAAACAATTTAAATAGGAAGAAGGAGAGCGATATGTGTTAATATCCCAATGAAATTGGCTTTTCATTTAAAGTAATGATTTTGTTAACTTTTAATGAAATCAATTTTTGCAAAGTGGATTTCAACTATATGAAGAAAATTAGCTTTACATATCTGTATTAAAAAAAAAATAGCTTTTAAGAAGCTAAATTTAGTTCAATATAAAATCACAAATTCAATATAAAATCACAAGTTCAAAAAGTGAATTCATCCATAGCATTTCTGATTTATTTTTAACAATACTATATATTTTGGATTATCTTTAAAAATTGTAATATTAATTTTTTTCTTTAATTATTTTGGTTAATTATTTACTTTTTTTTTAAGTTTCCGATATTATTACACATTATATTGCTTACTCACTCTCTTCTCTCCTAACTTTCACTCTCCATCCCCTTCTCTCACTTTCATGCTCAATCGTACTCTCACCCTTACACATAATCTCTCTCTCTCTCTCTCTCACTCTCATGATGGCCAAGGTTAGGATTAGTATCAGTAGTACATCATTGTTTTACACTCTACTCTCTCTTTCTCTTAGTCTTCTGATGATCTTTGCGGTTTGCATTTTTTATTTATTAAGTTTTGGAAAAATTGGACATCTCATTTACAAACATCCTAACTTCAACAAACGTTTCCAACTACAAACATCTCAAAAATAAGAGAAAATTACAAATAACCCCCC
>JAMXBB010000010.1:89580260-89659712 GCA_024138015.1 Lumnitzera littorea
TCATTCTTTTAACTAACTGGGGAAGAATTTGCAAATTGATAAAGCCAGGTGGTCGAATTTTCCATCTCCACGGAAAACCGCTCTGATCTCCTATTAAAAAAATTCCCAATTCCCCTTTTGGGGCTTCAACTCTTACATAAAGTTCTTGCTTCGGCAATTCAAAAGTGGGAGACGGTTTTTTACTAATGAATCGATATTCAAAATCATTCCATTCTGGATCCTTTTCTCTATCAAAGCATCGGATTTCTAAATTCTCATAGGGACCGCCCGGAATTCCTTCTAGAGCCTGTTGAATAATTTTTATAGATTCTGTCATTTCACTGATTCGGACTAAATAACGAGCTAATGAATCCCCCTCTTTTTGCCACTGGATTTCCCAATCAAATTCGTCGTAACATTCATAATGATCAACTTTACGAAGATCCCATTGTATTCCGGAAGCTCGTAGCATTGGTCCTGATAAACCCCAATTTTTTGCTTCTTCTCCGCTAATAATACCCACTCCCTCAACTCGTTCTAAAAAAATCGGATTTCGTGTAATAAGGTTTTGATATTCAGAAACCGCTGTTAAAAAATAATCACAGAAATCCAAACACTTATCTAGCCATCCATGAGGTAGATCGGCCGCGACTCCTCCGATACGAAAATAATTATGCATCATTCTCATACCGGTGGCAGCTTCGAATAGATCATATACTAATTCTCTTTCTCTGAAAATATAGAAAAAAGGAGTCTGTGCACCAATATCTGCCATAAAAGGGCCAAGCCATAATAGATGAGAAGCTATACGACTCAACTCTAACATAATTACTCTGATATAACTGGCTCTTTTAGGTACTTGAATATTTCCCAACTGTTCTGGCCCATTTACAGTTATTGCCTCTGTGAACATAGTAGCTAAATAGTCCCAACGTGTTACATAAGGAAGATATTGTATAACTGTTCGGTTTTCCGCAATTTTTTCCATCCCTCTGTGTAAATAACCCAATATTGGCTCACAATCAACAACATCTTCACCGTCTAGAGTAAGGACGAGCCGAAGAACACCATGCATTGATGGGTGGTGAGGTCCCATATTGACCATCATGAGGTCTTTTCTTGTAGTTGTTCCATNTATACTATATATGTAATACATGTAATTAGTAACTATAAGCATATAATCATGTTTCTAACATGTCTTTTATTTTTAAGATATTTTTCCTATTTAATTTTATGAATTTATTACTTATTATGTATAATTATATAATTTTAGGTTAATTTACGAGTATTTTTATTATATATACCGTGTATACTTATAAAAATATACGTATACTTATATAATATATTATGCTATATTATTCCTTTTTATAGCCTAATTAACTTATTTTTAAGTCATTATCATATTTTGAGCTTGATTTTAGAAGTTTCGATTATTTCCATATTATATTGAATAATCACATTTCTAAGGTTAAAATTAAGATTTTGGGTCATTATTTTTGAAATTTAACTCCATTAGGTCACTTCAACTAACGTTTCTAATTTAGTCGTAAAATTTGAAGCCTAATTGGATATGTTTTTCCAAAAGCCCTAAATTTATGTACAATTGTCCTAAATACGACTTTATGATCATGAGGTCTTTTCTTGTAGTTGCTCCATTTGTAGGTTATTCCTCGATTCGTTCTTTCATGAATTGCTAAAAACAAAAAGAAGTTCATCAAAATTTAAGATTCAAGATCTAATAACTCAAAAAATTCAAGTTACTTCTTTAATTTAATTTAATGATTTTTTAATTCCCGAATATACAGTTGACTACTTAATTCTTTATCTAATATAAAGTAAACCCTCACTATTTTTTTATTGTATTCTTGATATTTCATTATTTTTTTGACTTCTTAGCATATGAGAATTTCTTGATAACGATTATTATATTTTTCATAAGTTTCTAACTTAATTGGGCTACTTTCCTAAATACCCTAAATTGAATGTTGATCCTAATTGCACAAAAATAGAGCTTTTCCCTAATACTCAGATATTTATATCCTGATTGCTAATTTATAGGATATTATAATAGTTATCACCCTCAACATCAAAACCTAATGGGGGTATGTCATTTGGCTCTTGCAAAGTAACACATCAAAACTAATGAGAGACACTATTAACCTCTGGTTGCTTGGTAAGGATGTCCTCATATGTCATCTAACGTAGTCAGTTAATGAAATCCGTCTACAAATATACACAGTTGAAATAAATGATTATAGGATAATGTGAAAAATTATCACATGAGTTTAGTATAACAACTTACCGAGTATTCCTCCATGGCCTCAATCCAACCAATGTATTTCTTAATTCTTAACTAATACCAAGCATCGTAATCTAGCATCGTACCTACCTATACTCTATTTAGGTGCAATTTCTAAACAATTATATTCTAATGATTAGCCCACTTGTTCAGCCAATGTGTATACTCGATAGTAATATTATCAAACTCAAACTGGGTGATTAACTTGGAGACATGAGAAGGTCAAGGGGTTCACTTGGATTTGATTGAAGGTTGATCCATGTTTAATAAAAAGTCTAAAAAAAATAATTTTTATTATAATTAATAATGATAAGAAACATGAATTTTTAATAAATTCTAAATTCAAATAATCACCATGACTAATTAGTAAAAATATTAGAATTCTAATAATTTTATTTATATTAGTAATGTTATTATTTTCAATATAAACATAATATAATATCCAAAAAGAATAATAGCCATGTCAATTGTATTTTTTCACTTAGGTCTACACTAACCTCATATCTAATAAATTATGATGAAATGATCTTGCTTGAGTTTTCATACTAATTGTCGATGTTTGATCTCTCCATCGAATTCCAAAAATTGCAAAATGGAGATATATTATAGATGGCAACGTTAGCACCGTATATACTAGTAATAATAAACAATGTAACATACTACATCCTATATTTTTACATAAAGTTAGTTTTGCCCATTAATAATACTTTCTTCTTCTGCTTATAATAAATATATATTATAATAACAATATGAATTGTTAAGTTTTTTAATACTTTCAGGAAAGAATATTAATAGACCATGATGAGGGGAAAACAAAAAACACAGTTTCTAAAAGAAAATGCACAAATGAATCATAAATATGGTGTTGTAAATTAACTCTTATTTATATCAAACATTTATATTAAATATTAAATAAGCCGTTATCAACCCTTCTACAAGTCAATAAGAGTAGTCGCAATGTAGTTTTGCTGTTGTAGCTGTCCCACATGGATTAGATTACGAAGACATGGAACCGAATGCTCTATATATTGGTTCCTCATGACTAAGAAAAGCAAGTGACCCACTAGTGGGCTTCCCTATGGTTAAAGCCTAAGAGATGCTGCAATCAAATGACAAGCAGAGGGTTCTTAATTTTTGTTGTGAAGTATCTTTTACAAGCCTACATTGTGGTCCGTTTGAGCCAATGAGGTAGCTGGCTTGCCCCTGAACCGAAGGGGTGGATCGGTTTTTTCCGCTTGATCGAAAAATCAGGCGCTGAGACGAGGAGACCCATTTTTGTTGTCGATTGTGGTTTGGTTAAACAGAAATGAATCGGTTGGGCCTGTCTAATTTTTACTACATTGCTCGATAGCCCAATTCAATTAAGTCTAGAATGCAGATCACATTGTAGAGTTGTTTGAGGGTGTCAATGTTCTCTAGTACGTTTGCAGTTGACCAAAATGTTAAAAAGCTGATGAGGTGGAAGCAAATCTAAAGTACACGAGCTATCCATATGTCCATACTTGCGCGACTATAGTGGGTAGCTTGATGATATCTTCATGTGTCTATCACGTCCAAATGATCTAGAAAACACATAAATAAAGTTATGCAAAACCACTTACACACTACGTCCTTGGCGGGATGCCAACATCTGTTGCACGTCATAATGATTATTCATAGGCACAACATAAAAATAATCTTTACTAACTTTTACAAAGAGATTTATGGATCAATCCAACCCAACAGATCATTTGGTTAATTTGAATATAAATATATATGATACTTTTCAACTACTTATTACTTACCTTATACGTAACATTGTTACTAATTATTGTTGTCGAATGTAATGAGTATAGTGAAATACTCATACTTTACCCATATTCCCACTTGTCTACATTTCAAATTTATATACAAATAAGTTTACATTAATTTAAAAATTTTAATTGTTCTCACACCTACATCTTGCCCTTGCATTCTACATACTAGTCTAAAAATTTTAATTGCTACTAAATTATTTACTAGTACAAGTTCAACCTTGTTACTAAATTAGTTATTTTAAAAAAAAAACTCCTTAAAAAAATATACATATTCCACCCTAATCAAATAATATTATTTATGCCATATAAAGTATAAATTGTATGCTATTTAGTATGCAATTAGCCAATTAACGACTTAGTTTTCACATATAGTGTATTTTCAAAATTTTATAAGTATTTTTTCTTATATTTTGGACAAACAAAATTTTATAAGTTCAAATAGACAAGATAATCATATTTTACTATATTAATATAGTTGATGTGTTCATTTCAATTTTAGTAGGAGATATGTCCATAATCTAGCATGTGTAACTATAATTATAAAATAGGATTCCATTTGTATATGATAGGTTATATCATAGACCAAGACACATAACATAGGCAAAGTAGTACAAAATTAAGCAATTTAAAGGAAAAAATAAAAAAAAACAACCTTTGCACATAATCAATGGTAGAGAAAGAAAGAGCTTCAAACACACGTGATTGTTCAAAACAACCACGAAATCCCACCGGATAGTATAGCAATGGTTTAAATCATGATTTCAACTAAGATGTAAAAAAAAATGCGCTTGATAGTGGTGATGAAGGGAGAGTTTTCGGTTATCTACAATAGAGAGAGAAACGGAAAATGTAGAGAGATAAGGAAACAATTTGAATGAGTAAGAAGAAGAGCGAGTTGCATCTATATCCTGGCTAGGCTTTCATTCAAATAACTTTATTAACTTTTAATGAAATTGATTTTTATAAAGTCGATTTACAAAACCCAATTATATATCTGTATTTAAAAAATGATTTTTAAAAAGCCAAATTTAGTTCAATATAAAATTGTATATTTAAAAATTGAATTCATTTGTAGCGTTTTTGAGATTATTTTTGACAATATTATATTTTTGGAATTATTTTTAAAAATTACAACATTATTTTTTTCCTAATTATTCTAATTCATTATTTACTATATTTATTCTAATTATTTCTTCCCCGTGTTCTCATCTCGAGAAATCCGCCCGAACACTCCTTCTCTCATATTTAAATTCTCCCTCCCGCTTGCTCTCCCCACTGTCACTCTCCGTCACTCTCTCCTACCCCGAAATTCACTCTCCCTCACACAGTATTCCTTTAAAATCGCCCTCTCCATTCCCCTCTCTCACTCTCACTCCACTCTCACACACATTCTTGCACTCTCTGTCTTTATTATCCTTCACGATGGCTAAGGTCAAGATCGGTATCAATGGTTCGTCATCTTTCGCACTCCACTCTCTCTCTCTCTCTCTCTCTCTGTTTTCTGATCGTCTTTTCGGTTTTCATTTTTGATTGATTAGGTTTTGGAAGGATCGGACGTCTCGTCGCCAGAGTCGCTCTTCAGAGAGACGATGTCGAGCTTGTCGCCGTCAACGATCCCTTCATCACCACCGATTACATGGTAATCCACCACGATCTATGTCCAAATCTGTCGTATCTGGATCAGTTATATTCATATGCTTGTCCCAGGGTTTATGCGTGCGTATGATGTGTTGATTAAGATTACGTGTGAATTGAAAATTACTATGGTTTCGGATCGTTTTACACTGAAATATGTGGATATCTATGAACAGATTATATATATATTATATTGTTTGACATGGATTGGTTATGTTGCTTATATCCTTGTTATAGGGTTTATGCATGCATATGATGTGTTGATTGAAAGCAATGTATATAGTTTTGATCGTTTTTTTATTTTCCCCCCGAAATATGTTAATATCCATTACTAGATCAGTCATACGTGTGGAAAATGTTGGAAAATGTTGTATCTAGATTGGTTTTTTATGGTGAATGGTTCTATTTATGCGTTCCTTTGATGTGTTGAATACATTAAGATCAGTATCTGTATATAAATGATAGATTTGAGAAATCAACTTATGAGTGCGGAAATTGACCATGTTATCTATTTGTTTGAATGGCTATTTTATGCAAAGTGTTAGTAATATGTACTTGAAATAGTGTTTATCCATGAGTGCGGTGTGTATCTTGATGGATATGCAGTGACTTTAATTTGCGATGTTAGTTATAAGTGAGGAGATGGTTTTGTTTGGTTTAACTTTAATGTTAAGATAGATGTACAAGTTAACATTTAAACTATACCGTATTAGTTATAATGATAAGATAGGTGTACAAGTTGACATTTAAAAACTATGTTCTGCTTTTCCTCTATATATCACCAAGGGAGGACAAACATAAATCTGGATTGTATTTGTCAACTAAAATGGTCTGTGCTGTTACAGAACCAGTCACGTATAAGATAATCTTCAAGTTGAACAAGATGAGATGAATATTACATCTCTTCAAATGGAGAAATGTGGAAACAAATTTGCTTACTTCTATCTACCAAGGTGCTTGTTTGTTTGTTTGCAATATCGAAAGATGGTGCTTAGATTCTTTTTGTGTTTGGATATGCTGTAGACCTACATGTTCAAGTACGACAGTGTTCACGGGCAATGGAAGCACCATGATGTCAAGGTTCAGGATTCAAAGACCCTTCTCTTTGGTGAGAAGCCTGTTACTGTCTTTGGCATTAGGTAAATTTTAATCTGTTCTAATGTTACCTTTATGCCCTTAATTGTAGTTTTTTTACTAGGACTAGGTGCTTTCATTAGATTTATCACATTCACATAGCATTTCTTCTAACAGATGATTTATTTATTTATTTATCTTAGAAACCCCGGGGAGATTCCATGGGCTGAGACTGGTGCTGAGTTTGTTGTGGAGTCCACTGGAGTTTTCACTGACAAGGAAAAGGCTGCTGCTCACTTGAAGGTCTGTGATGTCCTGAACTTACCAATTTATCTATCACTTACCTTATGTTGGCTATCTCTGCCAAAATAGTTTTGAAGTTCTCAGTTTTAAGATTGATAATTTCAGTTTGAGTTTCTTGTCAAATGAATTTCATTTTTGGATATTTACCCAAAAAAAATTTCATCTTTTTATAAATTGCAAGTACATTCACCTTAAACCCTATGTTTGAAATTGTGAAATTTAGACATTCAAATCTTGGAAAAATAAAATGCACATTTCCACCTCATTTAACTATTTTGCACTTGGATAAAGTTATTAAAAAAATGCTAAAATAATAAAATAAAATAAAGGGCAAAACGTTGATTTAGTGGTCCACATGCACTTTTCTAAAGGAATTGCGGTTCTAAGTGCACAATTTCAAAGATAAGGAGCTAGATACACATGGAGCAAACGTAAGAGAATATATTTATAATTTACCTTGTATGTTTTTTTTTTCAACATTTTAGAAATTGCAAATGCAGAAGTTGATTGGTTAGTTCACTGTTTTTTACATTAGTGATTGTCTAGATAATGTGATAGCTACCATGTTAACTTGTTCAAATGGTTGTTTTGTAGGGTGGTGCTAAGAAGGTAGTTATCTCTGCTCCCAGCAAGGATGCTCCCATGTTTGTTGTTGGTGTCAACGAGAAGGAATACACACCTGACCTTGACATTGTATCCAATGCTAGCTGCACCACCAACTGTCTTGCTCCTTTGGCCAAGGTTCGAGAAAATGTTTTAACATTTTAAAGTCTGAAAGAAAAGCTAGCCACTTTGAAGCTACTTTTCTGACTAATTTATATTTGGCACTTGCAGGTCATCAATGACAGATTTGGCATTGTTGAGGGTCTTATGACCACTGTTCATTCCGTCACTGGTAAATACTATCAACAAAATATATTCTATTACATGAAACATACAAATTACTGATCTGCACAGGTTATTGATCCTTTCTCTATACTGTAGCCACCCAAAAGACTGTTGATGGGCCATCAATGAAGGACTGGAGAGGTGGCAGGGCTGCTTCTTTCAACATTATTCCTAGCAGCACTGGAGCAGCAAAGGTACTTTCTTTCCTCTCTTTCAACCTTGTATCTGTGCAATATATGTGTGACTAAGTTATCAAACTTCTTCTCTTCTAGGCTGTTGGTAAAGTGCTTCCAGCCCTGAATGGAAAATTGACTGGAATGGCTTTCCGTGTTCCCACTGTTGATGTCTCTGTGGTTGATCTTACTGTGAAACTGGCAAAGTCAACTACTTATGATGAGATCAAGGCTGCCATTAAGTAAGAACTGCAGTACACTCTATTTGAAACTCTTGGTGATATCAGTGCCGGGCTTAGGAAAGTTCTTTGCTTCTGGAATGTTTCTTGATTGCTTAATTGCTTTGTACAGGGAGGAGTCTGAGACCAACCTAAAGGGCATCCTTGGCTACACCGAGGATGATGTTGTGTCAACTGACTTTGTTGGTGATAGCAGGTGATTTCTCTTTTCATCATGTTAATCAAGTAGAATTCCCCGTTCACTGCAATTTGCAATCTTTTTGAATGGTCAATTTCTATTATTATGCAGATCAAGCATCTTTGATGCCAAGGCTGGAATTGCTTTGAGCAGTGATTTCGTCAAACTTGTCTCATGGTATGACAACGAATGGGGCTACAGGTAATTTTCTTATATTAGTAACATTCTACTGCATCTCCTTATCGTGTGTTGTGTTAATATGGATATACAAGAACTACTGAGTTGACTATCTAGACCTTGTCTTAGTTATAATTTTCTCTTTTGCAGCACTCGTGTTGTTGACTTGATCTGCCACATGGCCAGTTCTCAATGAGCAATTTTGAAGTTAGGATGATGGGGAGCTTGAAGATGTCCTGGTAGGCATGCTTTTTGTACTTGGTGAGAGTAGTGAGATGATGAGGAATAAAACAGGGCTTTGAGAACTAGCAGCATGCCTTGTGAATGGCTATTTCATTTTTATTTATTGCAATAATCTGATGATCTTCCTTATTGTGATGATTTTGATTTTTCGCATCAATCAGAAGGGCATGCTTGATTTTTACAATGATCTTTTTCTTCTCTCTTCTTGTCGACATTTATGCGTCTTCCATCCGAGTGTCTCTTTTAGGTGTTTAGGGCAGCGAAGATTAGTTAATTTTATTAAATCTCGTGTTGTCAAAATTTCCGATCAGGAGATCATGTCGCCCTCAAAGTGACGCCACTCAAGCGGAGTTCGCAATGTCGGATCGTTTGAGATCTTATTAGACTTGAGAGGATCGCGAGCAGCTCAATAGGGCTTGCCTTAAAATTGCTCGAAGACCATACCGCATTCCATGTGTCCTTGATAAGAAAACAAATTTTTATCCGAGGGACGTGGTGAAAATAGAAAAAAATTGGTTAGGAGGGCTTAGTTAGATTATCGGACACTTGGACATGGGAGCTGAGTATAATAGGAGCTTCAAGCTTGTAATAAACATACGCTTGGAGAAAGGAGCGTCTTGGGAATTGGAAGATGTAGGTCGAAGTACTTATGCCTCTTTCTCAAACAAAATAAAGATTTGCACACGACCCTTTTAAAGAGGAATATGATGTAAAGTCTAGAAAAGATCATAAGTAAATAAAATACTAAACTAAAAATAATTGTAATCTCTATAACATGCGTGACCATAAAATTTTCAAATTCTAAGTCAAAAATTGAAACCGCATGTATGATTAAGACCCGAACCACAGACTGTAAGTAATCTGCTTTAGGTAATGAAAATAGTTTTTCCAATCTGCATTAGCATAATATATGAACCCACATGGAAAAAGACGAAGGGAAATTCTATCAGAAAGTATATCCCATGTGCAAGTTTTGCATCGAATGATGTTAAAAAGGTGAAGATGCCACCCCCGGTCTGATCTATTCCCCCCGATCTTCCTTTCCAAGGTATTCCCTCCCTAAGCAAACCTCAGCCCTCTTTCCCTTCTTTTCCCCCGTTTCATCATTTAATATTCTCCCCCCCGAAACTACCTATTGTTGTTGATTTCCACAACACTCCCATGTCAAATTTCCACCTCTTTCTTTTCGATTCAAAGCCCTGCTTCATCATCACTCCTACGCGCATACTCGTATCCATACATACATATACGCGGGAATTTATATATGTATATATATACATGCTCGCCCACAGCTGCCTCTTCTCCATTTCACTTGCATGCTATCTCAACTTAATTAACTTAATCCACTTACCAATCTTACCTTTGTGACCTACTCCTAACCCTCTTCCCATTCCCGTACCTCTCCATCGTTGGAGCTCCAAGAAACAACCAAAAGATCATCTCGAAGTAGCTTAGCAGGTAAAGTTTCTAAATTCTAACATCTTTGAAACTCTCAATACTATCAAAAGCTAACGACACACCTGATTTCTAATGCATATATATATCTCTCTTAATAGTGCACTAAATTGCATTTCATTACTTTGAGGATGCCGCCCTCAGCCAATATGCCGAAACCCCAACTTCAGACTCCTCCTTCACGATCCGTAAGTGATTCACGTCCCAACCTCTTCGAGATCTGGTTTTTGCTAAAAATTTGCGACATCAATCATATTTGAACAAAACTTTGTTTTCCATCACTTAAAAACTTCGAGAAACTGATCGTATATGATTATGATATGTACTAACATGACAAAGGTGTAATAAAAACAATAATAAAACTACAGTGGTGAGTTAGAATCATGATTAGAATCCAGATCCTTTTTTTAACATTTTATGGAATCATTTTGATGATCAGTAGCTAAGATAGGGAGACGCTTGAATAAATGATTCCAGACCTTTTTACCATGCTTGGGGCTCTTTTGATGATCAATTTCAAGATAATGAGATGCCTAAATAAATTGTTACAAACCTTTTTAGCATATTCCTGTAAATTTAATTTTTTGTTTTCATATCTTTTTTTCTTATTTAAATTTAGTCTGTTTTGGATTATACCTCTAATTAGTCGGTTAATAGGGGTGCTATTTGTACATACAATTATCTTAAGTTTTACTCTCAAACACTAACCTTCTGTTCTTATTAATCATAAACGGATTGTGGCGAACAACCGTTCTCGACAATTTCGTGCGTCATATTGAATTTGTTGAGAGTGTAATACGAATTGCAAAAGTTGTGTAATATCCAATTTAAGGTTGTATTAACTCTTGAAACACCAAACACTTAACCCTAGATTCCTTAATCTCCAATTTAGTATGTATGCTATCATTCATAGAGCAGGCACCCCTTTCTTTGTTTTTTTTCTTCCCTTTTCTCTTTTTTCTTTTTATTAAGTGTTTGAGTGGGCACATCAGCAACTTGTATTGCAATTGGAGATGGATTGAATTTTTAAGACAGACATAAATTAAGAATCAGAACATAGTTCAAGCTTGTGTTTTATTGCTCTTCTCCTCCAAGACACGGCAAATGCCTATTGTCATGGGAATGCTATCCATCCACTAAGTTGCCCCATTAGATACGCTACAGTGCTCCATGTGCCATAGTCATCAAATATCTAATTTAACTTCTAACCTTCTAGATGTTTTATAAAAATAATCCGTAAATAAAAGTTTTTGTAAAAATATAATGGCATCTCTATTCTCCTACCAACCTTTAGGACTACAAAATATCAAAATCCCCCATCAAACAATAAAGTCTATGGCACAACGTCTTCCATAATAAGTTACATTCACATCTTAGCATAGATTCTCTTGTTAGATTTACAAAAATTCTCATGCACTTGAGATCTTAGTCTGTCTAATACTTTTACTTCATTAACTTATAGAAAACCATAGGAGATGAGCCAAGGAACCACAAACTTAGTAAGAGAATGAGACAAAAAGTATATATATATATATATATATTATGTAAATTAGCAGAGTTGTTAAATCAATTTATTAAATGTAACAAAGCAATTACAATTTGCATGATGTTACAATATTAGAGAAATTTTAATCAATGTAATCTAGATTGAAGAGTTTTAACACAACACAATAGCTTATGTCTAAATTCGATCTTATACAATGGAAACATTCTTCGTCTCGTGATTATCTTCAAACCAATACACCTAACCTCATTGCGATCTCTTTGCTATCATTCATTTCAACTTTAAGGCTGAGGAAAGGCTAATTCATGATGCCTTTTTAAAGGAGTTGATATTTTGGTTGGAAAATCTTAACTGTATCTTATTAGGTATGCAATGTATGCCATTTTAAAAAATTAGTTCAAATCCATGTTAGTCCATCGAAGGGTAATTAATCAATTTGCAAACAAATCAAATAAGAGCCAATTCATAGCAATATGGCATAACATATAGCTCAGCTAACAAATCAACACTTCAATATCTTTTCACAAATATAGCATATGCACAATCTACTATTTATAACCACAAGCAAGCATATAATCTAATCTCTAAAATGTCATAAACCATTTATTTCATTTAGCCAATGCTACCTCATTAGCCAGTTCCTAAGGTCACAATCTTCATAGCTTGAAGCTCTTATACGACAAAAATCTTTATTTTAGGTTTGTAATAATCATCACAACACCATGATTTATATACTTTTCTTATATATATTAAGTTCTACTTTTGTTACTTATATTAAGTTAGTGGAATTATGGCGACAATAATGCTTATTTGTTTATTATACTTATAAGTTATAATTAAACTTAGGAGTGTGTTTAGGTCATAAATTTTTATATGAACATGATATTTTGTAGGATCCTTAAAGTTTTTACCAACAATAAACCATATGAACTAAGTCATAGATTGATAAGATTTATGAAAATATGTCTTTAACTCATCATATACATATAGCTGTAAGTAAACACTGGGCGTTAATATATATAGAAGTATGCGTGTATGTCCACATGAGATTTCCAGTTAAGAGCAGTAGCTTTGAATTTGATTGGTCAAATCGAGTAATGAAAACAAATTGTGTATGTCTCACTTTTGGAATCAATGAAATTCTTATAGAGTTGGTTGTAAGTGTTCCACGTAAATTTAGTCAAGTGGCAAACAATAATTTGGTTCATTTAAATTCAATGAATGCAGCATTTTAGGAGTATGTCTTACCCATATATAATAATTATGGCAATATATAAGCTCATATATATTAATTACCTAGTATTTTAGGGAATTCCCATATCCATTGGATATGCTTCTCTATCTGTTAGGTCTTATTCAATTCCCTACTACCACTACAAATTGTGCAGTCCAATTATAGGACAAAAAATCAATAGGTGGTGTCTTGTAAATTTGACAAAATACATGTTTATATATCAACATGCATACCATACCGTAGGTGTCTTAAAAGTGGTAAAAGATAAAACATTGCCCAATGTAATGTTGACCTACTACAGGTTTACTCCGATGTAATATAACTTTGCTATTTCTCATTTATTTAGGAATATAGAGATAACAAGGTTTATACATACCACTTTTTTTTTGGCCATATATACATACCACCTTACTAGTGTGTATTACTTTTTAACTATTTTATCGGTGTATCTATTCTGTTGGTGTATCCATAACTTAATGTATATCATATAACTATTGCTAGGCTCTACGTTGTGTCTGGAAGCTCGAAATTCCAATAAATAGCATACTTATTGTTATAATCTATTTTAAGAATAAGAATATATGATACTACCGAAGTATTTGTCCACAATTAATATATTAATATAAAACAAAAAAAGTTAGTAAGGTTACCAAAAAATATTGACCGCTGGAGGTCTCTTTTAATTAATCTTTTTTTTTTCTTTTAGCCCCTTAATTCATATAAACTACCTCTAGCGCTGTATCAATTAAATTTTCATGACTTGAAATTTCTTTCGGTGTAAGATACATTGCCGGAACAAAAAGGCTGATTCTCTTACCAAGCATTTGGATGACTCCAACAAGTTATATTAATTAGGGAGAGAGTGAGAGAGAGAGAGATCGAAGCCATGTAAATTGACGAGTGGTAGACTCGAACAAGACTTACAACACAATATAATTTCTAACAACTGCACTCACAGTATTGATCCGATAAAAGAAGTTGCTCACCACTAATCAATCCAACAGCACAATATTGACAGGGTCGTCTAGTTACATGGCCAGAAAAGAAAGGTCAGAAAATGAAGTTTCGTTATGTTGAAAAGATGAAAAGCTACAGTTTGCCTTAATATTTTTAGTAACTACTTCGTGTTGGCGGCATACTATGTCAGGTTAGACTGACCACATCAATCATTTAGCTTTCCGTAATATCTTCTCAATGAAGAAGAGTAAAGAAAATTCTGGCGCAATTATTTCATTAAAAATGGACACACATAAATTGCACCATCCATCCCGCCTTGAAGCACTAAGCATTCAGGGCGAAATAAACATATATACTGAAGGGCATACCACATTGTGAATTTAAACTCTATTCCAACAATCATAGCCCAGGTTATGAAATCGCAGAGATCAACTTTGATCTTTTAGAGGTACCAACATAAACAGCTACTTCAGTCTTCAGTTTCTTCAAAATTCATTCAACATATATTGTCTAAGCTCTAAATACAAAAAGGCTTGCACAACATTCAGCCTAAATTCCAAATGCTGGGAAAACATTTTGGCTGTTCATGTTCCATGTCAAGCTTTCTGCATACAAGACAGCAAAGATCACAATCAGCATCCACCCTATTCATAAAAAATTCCACATTCTTTTCCCTAATAGATTAAGCCCAAATCAAGAACAGAAAAATCAGAAACTCTGACAATCAGTGTCACCAAACCACAACAGCATTGCATTACTCAATTCAAAAGTTAAAAGGTAACCCAGAAACCAGTCAATTCTTGCGTGAAACCATCAACAAGAAGATACCCTCCATATTTTTCACTTGGAGTTTCTAGCTTTCATTGAACCAGTCATAGCAGTTTCAAAGACTCTTTTGGGTGAAAAGAAGGTTTTTATTTTTGGTGTAAAAGCAGTTTCAAAGATTTAATTTGTCATAACCATCAAGCTTGTCAAAATTACTATATTAGAAAACATTGATGCCTCCGCCCTTAGCATGTGAAACGAAAAGAACATATACATTCACATATGCAAAAAGGTACTCAAAACTGCTGAGAACTCACTGAGACTGCCATCCAATTACAAAATATTGGGAAAATGTGAGAATACTGCAGTATTAAAGATATAAGTTGATGAAATAACCTTGCTGAAACTCTTTTATCAAATGATTATCAGGAAGCTTTGGTTGGGAGTTGGGACATTTCATAACTCTCAAAGACCAATACTCATACATTAAAGGACACAATCTGACCAAATGTGTAACTTGCTTCCAGCACATGTTCTGATTCAATCACTAACATTCAACAGATTGCAAAGCATGGTAATGTGGTCAACCGAAATACAAAATTAAATACAAGAAAACCCAACAGAAACCCTCTTTGTGCATAAATAGACATCCACAACTCAAACAAATAAATGTCCCTTAGAAGTATACTAATATAAAAAAGAAACACATGCAGCAAGCTAATGGAATCTCTGAACTCTTTACTTAAGAGACCACTAAGACGAGGATAAAATTCTTCAAGAAGACCTTTGAACTTTTTATTTATGTGGCATTGACTTATACAGTGCAAAAAGAGCATTAAAATCTTTCCTATTTTCACTTGGGGAACTAAAAACAAATATGCCTCCTAAACAATAAACTCAGTCCAGCCATAGGGAAACGACCAAGAACCAATCAAAGTAAAACAGGAGATGGCATGTTTAATAGAAAATCAAGCAAGAGGCTGGTTGCAAGAGTCAAACAATTTTTTGATAAAAGCTTGAAAGAAAATCCTTAAGAACAGAGATTCGTATCAGAAACCATCATAAATCCAAAGCAAAATATGGTACACTTATGAGAATGTCAATCCACTTCCAGCATCAAATTCAATCAATTATGAACGTATGCTTTCTAGTACAAAAACAAACGTTCAGCCATGGATGGTTACCAGTTCAACGCCCACCAAGCAGAGCTGGATTAAGTGCAAGCAGTGCCTGTTGTCCACCAGGCAAATATGCCACATTTGGATTCCTGGCCAATGTTGATGCAATCTCTCTTGATGCCTCAATTCTTCTCAGCTCAATCAGACCCATGCCAGCAGCAGCAGTTGCTTCCGAAATAAGCTTGGCAGCCTCACTTTCTCCTTCAGCTCGAATGATTGCAGCTCTCCTCTCTTGATCTGCCTTCATCACAACAAACTTGGACCGCTCAGCCTCCTGCTGGGCAACCTGCTTCTGTTCTACAGCCCTTGAAAATTCAGCACCATAAGATAGATGAGTAATTGCCACATCCTCAAGAACAATGTTGAACTCCCTTGCACGTTGAATGAGGCTCTCTCGAACCAGAGCTGACACGTGAGGCCGATCAGTGAGAAGCTGGTCCGCATTGAACTGTGCAACAACAGCTTTCAAAACCTCATTTCCAATGGATGGAAGAACCTTCTCATCATACTCAAGACCAAGGTGACGAAAGATATAAGGCAAACGAGAGACCTGGAATTTGGAAATTTAATTCAGTCAGCAATTATGAATCAACAGTTGCAAAAATAAGCCAAGAGAAACTGTCATAGCAAGTAATTACAAGCTTCAGTAGCGGTGTGTCTGCTGTAGCTGCTGGTCAGCGTGTATGTTGTGTCTGATGTGTCACTGTGATGTACATGGACTAGCGTGCCGCATATTGTAAGATGTTAGTGGGTTATGTGTCGGTTAGATGAAATTATGTAATTAGTAGTGTTAGGAGTACTTGCAAGGAGCAGTTTGCATTAGGGAGTGATAATAATAGTGGGGTCCAAGGTGATAACCACCATTCTTGTACTCGTTACAAGGGCAGAAAGTTAATGAAGGAAACCAAGCCTATTTTTCTCCAAAAAATTCAGAACTTACTATTTAAAATCAATCCTATAAAAGAAGTACACCAGAGAGAGACAACTATGTAGAAACTCTCCGATAGATAGAAGTACCTACATAACCAACACATCCAATACTTGCAATATGCCATTAATAATGAAAAGCAAAAAGAATGAGAAAGGGACATTTAGGGGGAAATGAAGAAAGATCTCTTAGATGTTACAGAGAGAAAATGAAAAAAGAGTCAAAAGTGGCAGAGTAAAGAATTTGAATAAATCTTTGCCAAATTTTGGGCTAAACAAAAAACGGACTTCACATCTTTTCTGATCACTAAAGAACCACAGACATGCTCACCTAAATCTAAGCAACCTCAATGCTTAAAGCATTAGTAACAAGCAAAGGGAAACGTAAAATATAGAAAACAACAATATTCTTGTAATCAGGCATTTCGATCAATCATAAGAGCCATAACTGAGTCCAATGTATCACACTTCACCCAAAAAAGTCCAGTTTATCACAGATACATTTGGAACAAAACTACATCAGAAACTTGGCCATTCAAGGATGCTGACTCTTCTAAACTAAGAGAAAAGATGCATTCAATATACTTCAGTAGAATTGTATGGTTACAGTGATCAAACAAAAACACCAATCCACCCTTTTGAAACCCAGAAGAAACTGATTTACCCCACTGCAACACACTTTTTAAGCTTTTTTTTTTTTTTTAATAGTAACTCATTTCTACAATTTTCACCCGTCCTTATGCAAGACCATTTCACAAGGAGGAGGGAAGAGGGAAAAAGAAGAAGAAGAGAGACAAACAACCAAGGGTTGTACTGCCATACAAAAATATCCATAAAATCATTACTGTTAGAGCCAAAACTAACATTCCCATAAACAAAAAGCTCTCTCCCAATTAACAAAAAAAGAAAAGAAATATTATATGCAATAAACAACTAATTGACACAAAAATAAACTAAATGCTAAACGAACATGCGTCAAAGAAACCCATTTCACGGCACATACGAAAGGACTTAAAACGAACTAAACGCTAAACAAAAGTGCATATCGACGACTAAACAAAGCACACCATTTCACACGGCACGAAAAGAGAACTGAAAAGGACATACCCATTTCACAAAGAACATAGATCCAAAAAATTAAGAACAACAAAACTCCAGTATACCTCGGGACGAGAAAGCACACGAAGAGTGAGATTAACCATCTGAAGATCCTTAGTTCCAGAAATAGAAGAGAAAGTATGAGGTCTTGTCCTTATATCGAAAATAAAAGGTTTTTGAAGCCATGGGACTAGAAAATGTGTCCCTTCACTGACTGTTTCTTCCATAACTCCACGCAAGCGGTCGAATATCACTGCTCTCTGGCCGCCGTCCACAGTGTAAAGTGACGCGTTCAGTGCCGTTGCGGCAGCACCGAGCCCGAAGGCCGCGCGTGCCACGTTCGTGAGGAAGTTGACCGCCGCTTGGTTCGAACCCATTCTTGAATGTGCGTGTGTGCGGGTGTGTGTGTGTGCGCGTGCGCGCGAGAGAGAGAGAGAGAGAGAGAGAGCAGGGGTTTGGGTTTAGGGGTTAGGGTTTAGCGGAGTTTTCTTGGGAAGGAGGGTAGGGCACGGGGATGGGCTTATGGGTCGGATAGTTGCGAATATGTTTTTAGTTTACGTAATTAACTTTTTGCCCTTTTTATTTTCTTTTTGATGATGGTGGTGGAAATTAAATTAAAAATGGGGATAGCAGATTTATTTTGCAAGATTTACCAAAAAAAAAAAAAAAGAATAAAAAGAAAAAAAGATAAAAATATTATCTTTTAAAAAGAAATTTACTTCTTCATAATAACTCATGTAAAATTTTATTTGCAAGACACAATTCCAATCAGCTTCAAATTATATTTGACTTGAATCAAAATCATATCTCAAAAATATTATCTCAATCAAGGTTCGAATTGTTATTGAAGATATGAGTGAATGGGGTAAGTTTTGTTGCAATACTTTATATTCCAGTGAAATGAACTTTTGTAATATCATGTACCAACCATGACCAATGTTCATCAGCTTGATTAGCGTGGAACACAAGAAAATATACTTTAAGCTTATTAACACAGTGTGCGGATTTTCCAATTGCATCCATTTTGTTCTAGAATTGGTTATCCATGACAATTATACTTTCCAATTTCAACATTAGTGTAATGAATTAAATATTTAGTTTGACCGTTATAATGAGTGCATTTTTATTATCTCTCGCTAGATGACAATGCCCACTATAATTAATGTTGTTTGCTATGTGCATTGGAATTTTGTGGATGAAAATAATGGGAAATGTTTATGGTAAGGATCCAGTTGAGGTACTTAAAGATTCTCACCGATTCGTAGTACGAGCAGCTATTGGGTATTATTTATAGGTGGTTTTTGAATTAAATCTAAGGTTTATTAAGTTGGGTTGATTTCTAAGTAGTATTGTAAATTAGTTAAGTTAAGTTGATATAGTATTAAGCTAGAACTCGAGTTTAAGGATATAATCGATATGGATTTTGCAAAAGCTAAACTCGCCATTATAGAGTTTGATATTTCTCAAAATCTTATAAAGTTTTATCTTTTATTCCTAAAACTCGACCTTATAAGATTCTTAACCCTATAAGGATGGGTTTTTATAGGATTCAAAAGACTTTATGAGAGCGGGTTTTTATAAATTTTATATGAGATTAGGAAGAGAATAAAAAAAAGTTAAATAAGATTAAAATTATATTTACTGAATTATACAATAATAAAAACAGAGAATTAAATATATTGTATAATATAAAATTTATATAAGATATACAAATTGTATAAGTTAAGAGTAAAATTTTTTATCAATATATACTTTTTTTACTGGATGAGGTTTCTTATCGGTTTTTTCCTTTTGTAATATCAATACTCAACTTTAAATTCTATAGGGTTTTGAATCATATTGCAAAACTTGACTTTAAACCTTATACGTTTTTATCGGGTTCAACAAATCGAATACTTTTTAATGACTCAATTGGTTGTATCCTTATTTGAACTTGACTCGAAATTTTAAAACTTAAGCTTGACTTGAACTTGATCCAATTTAAAATTTTAAGCTCAAGTTCGACTTGAAACGGTTTTAAATAAACTTGAGCTCGACTCGATTTATTTAAAACATTTTTTTTCTAATTATAATAAAATTAATTTTCAAACTCGATTCGAACTCGACTGACATTTATATCCAACTCAAGCTCAATTAGGCTCGTGAGTTAGTTGAGCTAAACATTATGAGATCGAGCTTGACTCGATTAACTATTCGAACTTGATTTTGATTAACTATTAGAATAGTTTGAGCTCAAGATTGACCTCGACTCAATTTTTCTTGAATCGAATTCAAGTAGTTTAACTCATTTATATCCCTATTCATAGGTGCATGATTAAAAGATACAATGGGATTCATTATGTTGCTACACCCATCAATGATGATGGTAATGATATAAAGTAAATGTAACATTGCCTAAGTACACAATGGTGTAGTCAATGCAATGTAGGTGCTTGTTTAGACACAAGAAATCAACTTGCCTCCACCTAGAAATGAGTTAGGACTTGAATTCGGTTGTAGTCATCTAGATAAAATCTAAGTCTACGAGCCTCGGTTTATGCCTACCACTAGCAACAATCATAATCTTCTTAAAATAAATGTAAGTTACCTGATTGAAATTTGATTGGAATATAGCATGCGAGATCAAATTTGCTCTCTAAAAACCCTTTGAAAATTCTATTGCAAAGGGTGATGAGGAAAATAGCGATAACGACCAAGGTAGGTGGCAGACACTTACAGAGCTATGTAGTTCTTAGTACATACAATACAAAGCATGAATACATCTTTTATTCTTCTCTTTTTGTTTATTTTATTTTCAATCATACATTATATTGTTGAATATAGGGGGTGTTAAGTTCATCGATTGGCTTCTTCACATGTGGAACGATGAAATCCTTTTGAAGGCATTGCAGACAGCATGTGTTGTTTGTCATTTTGGAGAGATGATGCAGATCAAATTGGACTCACTTATCTTGACCATAAGGATTCACTTCCTTGACACAACACAAAGCATGAGACACATATGCAATTACACACATGCAAATGATATCGAATGAGCACTTTTAACCATCTAGACTAGATGAGCTAAATCTATTTTGGCACAACGCCATCAATGCTGCATGAGATACCATTGCTATAGAGAGCTCTGCTACTAATTTTCAAACTCATCTACCTCCACAAAAGAGATGACATGGATCATGTAGCGAGGACATGAGGAAAGCACACATACATCAAGTATCATCATTCCTTAATACAAGTAATGTAGGTACAACATATGGGTTAAGACTTTTTCTTACATATCCCTTCTTTAATAGCTCGTTAACTTATCTCTAGAGCTCTGTAGGTTGCTTGAGATTCATTCTATAGGCAGGCTTATTCAGTAATGTAATGCCAAATATGAAGTCAATATAATGCTCAATACCTTGAAATAGGGGTAATCCTTCGGGTAACTACTTGGAAAACAGGTCAGAATATTCATCTAGCAACTTCTCAACCTTCTTTAGCAGCTCAACTTGTTTCTTCAATTTTAGTAGTCCCCTTACCAATAGGAAGGTTGGTAGGTCATACTTGATGGCTACTTGGAGCTCAGCTCTATTAGTACCAAAGCTTTCTTTGATACTCGAGCTAATTTGGCTTATAATTTACTTACTTGACTTAGGGTCATAAGATTTAAGGTAATTGTTCTCTCATTCTTCTTAAACACATACGTATTTATGAAATTGTCATGAATAACCCTCCAATTAAAAAGCTAAGGTCTACTTAACAATCCATGAAATGTACACATGGGAAACACATCACAAAGAATTTCATTAAAATAATTGTCAATAGAGATTGGCAATAATACTTACTGAGTGACATGTAATGCTCTCTTCTCATTTAGCTAATATAACATATATGGCTTCAAGTGTAAAATAGTCGACAACTTGAGCTTAATAATCAGGTTAGTAGACACCACATTAGTGCAACTTTCACTATCTACGATGAGTGCATAAACTTGCTCATTTACTTTACAAGTAATGTAAGACTTGCTCATTTACTTTACAAGTAATGTGAAATAAGTTCTCTCTTTACTCCTTCTCGATAAAGGGTTTTATACCCATCGTACATTAGACAACTAAGGTTAATTTGTCTAGATCCTTAGCAAACGCGTCTTCTTTGATAAGCTCATCCTCTTGGGTGGTATCCTTTTTGAGAACAACCTCCTCTTTAGGTTCCTCATCAATACTATATATTTTAAGTTTTGAAAAGTCTCCTTTAATAATCATAGTTCTTCTGTTAAGACATTGGGTGGCTATGTGTCTAAACCCTTAACACTTAAAACACTTGATCTAGCTCATCTTCCTCCCATATCCTTACAACCTCTCATAAGTTCTCGATAGTACTTCATCATCAATCTATTAGCTCTTTTGTTCAGCTCTGACATCTGTTCTTCTACGCAACTCAGCACTTTACTGAGTTCGGTAACTTCCTTAAGTAGGTTGGCTTGGTTGTATGGGTCCACTCATTAGAGGTCGACTCGATTTATTCCTCCTCTATCTTTCTACACATTGGGCTATTCTTATAGCCTCATCCAATGTAGTAAACTATTAAAGCTCCAGGACATCTCAGATATTGCCTTTCAATCCAGTGAGAAATCTGGATACTGTTTAGGTGGATGGTTCACCTACTTCACATCAAATCATGAGTATTTGGAACTCTTGAACATATTCATCAATAATTCGGCTTCCTTGTCTCAACTCTTGAAACTGAGCAAAGGTATCTTGCAAATAAGTATTTGGCATAAATTTGTTTTTAAGTATTCTCTTCATCTCAGGCCAAGTATTTACTTTCTTATATCCATCGTGTTTTCTTATAATTTGGAAGTTCTTCCACTAAATTGAGCCATAACCTAAGAACTCTACAGTAGTAGTCCTCGCTTTCTTACAGTCCTTATATTGGTAATAACAAAAAACATGCTCTATCTTCTCTTCCTAATGTAGATAGTCATCAGTAAAGTTGTGCAAGTGGGTTAAATCGACTAACCTAACTTAGTCTATTTTGACTCGCGGGTTAAATAGGCCAATCAATTTTGGCATACTTTTTAAACGGGCTAAAATTTACAAGCCCAGCCTTCCCTGCATAGGTTAATGGGTTAAATGGGCCAACCTACTTTGTCAGTCCATTTAACCCACTTATGTAGACCTATTTTTATGTTTAACCCATTTATATTTTAAATATTTTTTATTGGAGATATTGAATTTATCTACTATCACAATATATACAACATACTTTCAAAAATTTATAAGTTCATTAAAGATCATTGTGACATTGTCTCACTCATCCAAATATATCAATTCAATAACAACCATACATGAGTCATGACAAACAAATCATGATACCCTTACTTTAAATTTAGTTATCATGCCAAACACAACACATACTTTCATAAATTCATACAAATCATCAAAACGGGATAATTGTCTCCTCCTCTAAAGCTGTTAACTCAACTACTACATTCATGAGTCATCACACCAAGTTACTAATAAAGAAATCATGCTCCCCTTAGTTCATCATCATATAACTTGTCCTTGGTTATCTCAATACATGCATTCACAAATTTATGGAAATCATAAAAAAGGATCATTGTCTCCTCCAAATACATTAACATAACAACTACAGTCATTATACACCAAAAAACTAAAAAAAGGTCTAGGTAATATTAATCAATCTTCATCATCAACCATGTTCGAATCCTCCTTTGACAAAGTTGTTTCAAGTTTTTTCTCATTTTCATCTACAATTCAAAAAATAGCACATAATTAGATAAAAATATTAAAATGTTAAGATAAAATACAAAGATAACATGTTATCAAAATGAATAAATTACCTTCCCAATTAAATCTTTGCAACCAATTACATGTACAAACCAAAGCTTCTACATTTTTAGGAACCATGGAACTGTGGTTCTTGGTGGGAAAACGAGCACTAATACTAAAGGCAGACTTTGAAGCTATTGTAGTAATGGTATACTAAGAACATCAGTAGCCATTGTACACAAATCTCAATACCTTTAACATTGAGTTTTCTAATAATTCAGAACCATTTAACTTAGAGTAAAAGGTTACGTCCATTATCAGTTCACCTAGATAAAGATCTAAAGAAGACTTACTGGTAACCTGTACCTCAACTTGACAGTACTACTGCATCATTAGGACAAAAAAGAAAAAAGCAACAATTATTGATTATAAAAAAATGCAACATTATTAAATTGATGGCCAAATTGTAAGAAAAAAGAAAAGTAATAAGTATTCCAGAGTAGCAAATTGATGCCTAAACTTTTCCCAAATCCCAAGTTTCATGCATTTGTTGTACATTTACCTCTATCTCTAACTGTTTAAGAAGGTCCACCAGGAGAGCTACTATTAGTCACATTGCTTCTCTTGCTGTTGTCATATTCCTCAAAATGCCTATACAACTTACTCTTTATCCTACGCAACTTCTCTTCACAATTGAGTGGATATTAAAGCGAAACTTCAAAAAATTGAACTTCATCCAAGGATCAAGAATTGCTCCAAGTGCAAGGGTAAGATTGTATTATCTCCAATATTCATCAAATTTTTGCTTCATCTTACTCTTACGATAGAATCTTCACTTATTAAGTTCTCATTTAAGAGCACTCCATTCTTTGCACTTGCAAAAAATATAGATTCGAAATTCGATAAGAAGACCTAGACATTATATTTGTGATGGTGTAAAACAAACTCAGAAATTTGCATAATTTTTGTACTCTTTCCCACTCGTTAATTGATGGATAAAATTTATAGTTTGAGTCATTCAATTGAAAGTATGAAAAGCACGTTGATACTTCAAAGCACTCTTAAGCATAAGATAAGTTGAATTCCATCTGGTTACCACATCCAAACGTAACCGGTAATATTATCAACTTCTTTAACACATTCTTAGAATTGTTTCATTTTACTTTTGAAACCCTTTACATACTTTACACTCTCTCTTATCTCATGTAAAGCTTCATGAGCTATTGCCAAGCCATTTTTAACTATCAGTAAAGAATGTAGACACAACATCTAACATGAAAAAATTTACCACCATACAACAAACTACCCTATAAATTAAGTTGATCCTTTAAGAGATATTTCATGCAATCATTAGCAGATGAATTATCTAATCTAAGAGAGAAGACCTTTCTATCTATTCGCGGGGGAGTGGGAGTTTGGGGTTTGGTGAGGGGTGGTCACGGGGTGTATATAACAAAAGAAAAGAATTTTATTTTGATGTTTCAATTTTTGTCCACATAATGTGTAATTAAACACATGTAGCCCTCACTCGTGCAAGATGTCCATAAGTCAGAGGTTAAACATACTCTACTAGGAATTTTTTTCAAAACTTTCTTTTAAGTTCTCCTTTTCTGATAAAGACAACTTCTACACATTAGATGGACCTGTTCTCCTAGAGATAGGAATATAATTAGAATCGAAATGCTTTATGAGTTGTACAATTCGCCTACATTCAATAAATGAAAAAAGGTAAATTATGTTCAATTATTACCATCGACAAAATTTTATGAGCAATATAATAAATAACATATGCTATCAAATGGTACTGGTATTATTGCATCATATTATGAGGTTTATTCCATAACAATTCAGAATCCAACATAACATTACAACACAAATTGACAAAAGCGATCATTGTAACTTAAACAACCAAAGCTAAAGCCTGATCATTATAACAATTAAATAGAAGGCTACTTCTTGTCTCTTCATAAGGATCCCTCCATTGTCATGCTCTTCTCTATACATTTTCCAATTGTCACCCATCGTCGAGATCAATATCAACCATTATTTTACAGAAAATATCGACCAAATTCTTCAATCGAAACAAGGAAATGAACAATGCATAGAAAACGTATGCATGATTATTAATGGCTTACTATTAACTGTAACTGCTGCAGTATATACAACAAAAAGAGGCAATATTTTAGAGGAAATATCTTAGTGTTACCAATTACCAGGTCGGATCATTTCATATCTCAAAATAAAAGTCCTTATAAATGGAGTACTAAGTTTATATTTAATTGACAGAGCATCATGCTAACAGCATTTTCATGCTGGAATATCCTATTAAGATGCGTAACATGTTTTCGGTAAAGTGATATTTCCACCATTGTACTTTTGCAGGATCATTTTTCCAAGAAGGGTCATATGAAAATTAACCTCAAATATATAGGTAAGATATAACGAGTAAAATATGCATCAGGATATGAACCATCCACAAAACCTATTGTTCATACAATGAAATCTAGCCATCACTAAATGGAAACTGCACAGTTAACATCTAATTGTTCAGAATTGAATCTGATCCAAGAAAGGTAATTAAAACTATGAATATTGAAAATGAACATTAGGACTCACGAGATTTTCCATATACGATATATATACATAAAAGAAACAAGCACTTCAGACCCGGATCTCAGGAAGCATACGAATAGATACATTGTATGACTCATGGCATGTTTGCTCTTAACACTGCCAAGAACTTCCATTCCAGCAAACAAATAATGGTCGCATCCAATTGAAAATTAAATTACATTACAATTAAAAATAAAATAAAATGATAGCATCTCGGAATGTAGTTCGGATTTAGCACTTACAGAGTATCGGTACAGATGGTGCAATTTAGCACTCACACATATAGATATAGTAGTATCTAGAATTGATTGATATTATATGATCATAAAAAGCCGATATAACACAATTGGGGGAAAATATCACTAGAACACAAATAGATTTTAGATTTTCTTTACTCGAAAGATCACTACGAGACGCGCTTGAAAATGGGAGAGCGAACGATGAACCGTGAATGATAGACAGAGTGAAGTGAACGGTGAACGATGGACAGCGAGCGGTCGAGCATGGATGGCGTGTATCATAGTTATGGCGGGTGTCACACCTTAAATCAAGGAGGAGTCATGTCGTGCAAATCAATTTACTAGAAATTAACCACCTCAATTGCTAAGATAAGTATAAGTTATATAAGGCGTCACCACTCTACTACTTACCAACTTTTTATGTACTTTTTGAAAATAACTACTGAAAATAGTTTTATGGCTTAAATATCAGAGGTGATCGTCTCTAAATAGAGCTATCAAGTCTTATAATTTAAAATTTTATATTTAATCTTTTACTCAATTAAATAGACAAGTATACCTATCATTTGTTAGTACGGATAAGTATAAGGTCGTCTCTATTGAGAAAAGATTAAAACAGTAATACCAATTATTCTTCTTATTAACTAGCAAATCGAATAATCAAACAAAGTAATTAAACTAATTTCTACATCTAAGGTATACTAATTCTACTATTATACCTAGAAAACACAACAACAAGATTATAATATGAAAACAACAAATTATAAAGCAAGTTTATTTCATCATATTAGCATGAATTATAAACTATTAATCCTAACAATTACTCATCTACAGGAATATTCAATTCTAATCCCGATTACGTTCTTTAGAATATCTTCTAAAAGAATGGACAAGTTAAGATTACATGAAAAGTTTACTAAAATCCTTGAATTCCATATAACATGCAGCGAACTTCCTAATAATATCTCTATTAGCAGGAGTAGCTCGTTTTAGTGACTAAGATCTACTCGGTGGAATTATTTCTCAATGTATTCCCTTAAGATCTATTGCAAGATTATGTCTTACACTACACAATCTTAACTTGTATGAAGTTCTAATCACCAAACATTCGTAATTATTAGAAATAACAACAAATGAAAGTACATTCATGTTAAAATGACTTTGTAAACCCTAAATTAGTACTCACACATGATAAAAAAAAGAACGAACTTAGAGAAATAGGAAAAACGAAATAAAACATAATATAGAAGAAGAAATAAGAAGGAAATCCCTTTTGATTAATTTGAATAATCTTGATACAACAATACACAGACGTTGGGTTCTTCACAATTCTCTCGAATTTGGTGAAGAATGATACACCAACTCACGTTACAGTACAACCACACTAAGAACATGAATAAGAAATTTAATGGTGTTGATTTTGATGATTTGTTGTGTTTCCTGATGATGTTGGTTCTGATGTAATTCTCTTCCTTTTCATCTAAAAATTGTGGTGTATTTATATTCTCTCGTCAAAGGCCTCGAAATATATCACTTCAAGATATCGCCTAATGTTAAGACATGTTATATGTATTGGTTCGTGTGAAAAAATTAAAGAAGAACAGTCATGTCTACTCCCATCATGCTCGTAACTCAAGATGTGATAGTCTCGGAAGATAAAAATCTACATTGATCACGGTCGTAACTACGGATGTAAACTCATCATTGTTTCATTACATCTCATCACGTTGTTAGGAAAACATAAAGTGTCTTCTAAAATTTTACTAAAAATCATAAGCTTGTAAAGCATGGAATAAATCTAATTAGTTAAAAACTAAGGGTCACCTAAGGAGGCCGTATTAGTTTTCCTAAAAGTTGGTATAGTCAAATAACTGAATAAAAATCCAGTTAGGTAATCTTGAATCTCACTCCTCGACCTTGTTTTTCTAATCTTCTTAAGCTTGAGTAACACTGGTGGATATATTGGAAACTCGCAAAACAACTATAGAGGAATGAGTGACAATTTGCTCAGTAAGTGAGATGGAGACAATAGTACATATCCGATACAAAGCAACCAAAGTTATTAAGTAAGTTTAGTTAGATGCAATGCATAATCAAACAAATGCCATCGTATGATGTTAATCAGTCGTTGTGAAATTAGTGAAATTGTGCCTACTCTAATTTAAGTTTTGAGGAGTTTAATTAAATGCACTCACAAATTGGTCACTAAATTAAGGCTTTTGCAATGGAGAATACTCTCCGCCCAAGACTACCTTCAAACCACAGACTCCAATCTAGCCGTGACCTCTTCTCCTATTAGTTAGTTCAACTCAGGGTCAGGAGAGGACTATTTCTACTATCCTCAACGAAGGGTCTGAGTTTAGCTTGAGACTCCTAGTTGTTTTCCCCTAATAGGTAGTGATATAGTTTAGGTTAGTAGTTAAGCCGAGTTTATGTTAGATTACTTTTGAGGTGATCAAGCAATTTCAAACAGTCCAAAGCATATAATATCATGAAGCAATCATTATATAAATCTAGCACTCAAAATAGCACAACAATATTTAAGCACATACGCTACATGCATAAAGGCAATTAACTTACAACCACAAACAAGACATATACTAATGTCTTCAAGTATTCTAAAACAATACTTCAAAGTGTAGGAAAATACTAATCTCACTTACTTGGATATTGATGTTCATTCTCCTCATATGTCGTTCTCGTCTTCCTTTATTGTCCCTAAAATTTAATGTAACCTGTTTAATTTTCCATCAATATGTAACATATGAGTTCATTTTAACATTTAAATATGTTCCTCAATTATGTTAGGAAAGTTTTCTAAGTATTCATTAGATATTGGTTAAGTAAGATTCATTCTGACCAAGGTTTTAACTTGGTATAAATTGCTGCTCAGTAGTTTACAATCCAAGTTCTAAATTCAATAAATTCTTAGAAGTTATAGGTAGACGAATTTCTAATCTACTCTTCGACTCCCAATGATTTAATATCAATACTAACCATCTTACATTTAGCGTTCTTCCATCATATTATTTTCTGGCTAAGTTTCTAATCCAGCCTTATAGTGTAGGCTATTGTTTAAGTGGCTTTTAATTCATATTCTAACTCTTCTAAAAGTATAGAATTCATATATAAATCACTGGCTAATCTATTGTCGAACTCTCAGTGTAGTCAAAGATATTCAATACTAGACAACATTCTGACCCAATTTCTAATGGAGTTTCTGACCTTTAATCCGAAATTAAATGCTTATTTAAAAAGTTCTCAACTTATAGTTGTCTCTAGGAATAGGGTAAAGTCCAAATATAAGCAACTTTTTGTTATAGATCTAACTTTCCTAGTGTATTCAACATATTGACACCAAATTATATTATAACTTACTTTCTGATACAGTTTCTAACCATGCTACTACTGGTATATTTAACTACTTCATATATAATTCAACTTGTCTTAAGTTCTAGAGTCTTAATAAACCTATAAATGCAGAAAATAGTAATTTAGTACTACCATTATATGCACGCTTTTCTCTTACACCTTCACTTAATACAACTCATCAGAACTTTCACAATTGAGCTCCTAAATCACCAAATACCTACCTAAAATAGAAAATCAACATATTAAAGCTCCTATCTACCCACTTGTAGTTATTGCATGTTGGGCAATATAGATTGAAGCATGATTTTATGAAAACCCAACTTAGCTCTTTTAGAAAAATCCACTTCTAGCGCACTTTTGTGAAAAACAATTTTTCCCCAAAATTTGACTACCTAATTTTGAAAATCTGACCACATAGCATTAAAGTTCAACATCTTAGGAGAATATCAATAAAATTTCAAGTCAAAACTACATGAATTGGTCTTTCAAAAAATCGATCGAAAATTGTTGCATAGGATGTTTTTCTTAATGAGCTTATATCTATACTCAAAATTTTGAAAATCTGGTTAAAGATTTGAATTTCTCATGCAAAAATACATAAGAAAACCAAATTTCAAAATTTTTTATGAACGTTTACTATTATTCCCAAAATTTTAATAAAATAAAAAAAATTAATGACTCATCAATTACTAACTCTCCAGCCATCGTAAGGGGAAGGGGGTTTATTAGCTAGGCTAGGCGTTGTCCAATCCTTCAGGCAACATCCTAGATTTGCTTCCAAGTGGTCATCTTCTCTAAGAACATACTAAACCACAATTTCATGCACTATATTTCCTAATTTTTCTATCTAACTTTTCCTCTCTTGTTCTTCTTTTCTAGGTGTTTGTCTTCTCTAGTTTCACTTCCAAGTGGTTGTCTTATCTAGGAATGTACTAAACCCCAGTTTCACAAACTATATTTCCCAATTTTTCTATCCTAACTTTTCCTCTCTTGTTCTCCTTTTCTAGAGTTTTCTTATGTTCCAAAATAACCAAACTTCCAATAAGTAAGTGCTTGGAATTTTCATGACTTAGTTGATATAGATTTTCGATTTATCTTCCTAATAAACTAAACTTTTCTCCTTTGGTTTAGGTGTCTTCACCTCATATTTCCTTGATTTCCAATCCCATAGGTGGCTCCTAAATTTGCCATACCTTGCTGTATGATTCCAAATGTCGTGGTAAGTTTTAGGAATTTTTCTTTATTTATTTGGTAATATTATGCATTTTTTGGTATTTATGATAATTACGGGTACATTTATTTATATATTAATTATACTTGATGTGTATACATGTCTTTTATATATTATTTTATGTACAATATCAATTATATTACTCCTATAATTTATCTCTAAGTATTTGTTAATTTTTGAGACCTAATTTGTGCTTTATCAATAATAATAATAATATTGTAAATTTATACTTTTTAAACTATATTTTTAATAGTTTATTATATTTTCAAATTTTGAGCGTACAAAAACTCTTAGGCTAAAATCATGAAACCTCTCGTAAGTTTTTAATCTAATCGAATTATCTTCCTAAACACTCTAAATTAGCTATCAAATCTAGTCACACTAGTACGAATCTCTTAGTGAGCGACGGATGATGGATTTAGGATTTGTTTTGTTTGTGTCGTGACTTCTTTTCTATGTTATTGCTATGATGCAAGTGTAAATTGTAAGAGTTAGTGTAAAATAAGGATTTAGGGTTATAAAATAAAATATTATTATTTTATAAAATGTAAAGTATGTTTTTATTTTTATTTTTTACTTTTTTCAAGTATATTAAAAAAAAAAAAAAAAGCAGAAACTAGCCCATTTTTTATACGGGTTGAAATGCTTGGCCCTAACTTATTTTTAAAGCGGGTTAAATGAGCTGACCTATAGGCCAAAACCCATTTGTATAGCTTTAGCCATTAGCATTTCTAGAACCATTGAAGCTCAAAATTTGAAGCTTCACATGGTTGGTAACTCGAGGTGCTCAAGCTCACTCCTCTTTCTCATTGTATGCTTCTTCTTCTTCTTCATCCATATCACCTAAATCAATTCTTCTTTGCATACAGCCTCCTACTCGTCCACCTAAATCTTGTTGCGCTGGGATCTATCCTCTTGCAGGTTGAGTAGCTTAAGGAGTATTCTACATGGCCTCGACAGGTCAAAAGGCTAATGCATGAATAGCTTTGGTGAGATTAGTTATAAGGTTAGCCATCTCATCAATTCACTCATCTGTACTTTTAGGGGTATTCTAGGGTTGTTGTCCATTGTGGACAGTATCACTATTATCATTGCCAATACTCGCATTTACACTTGAATTTGTCATTGTCTTGACAAAGCTCAGTAAACAAACTCAGAATCTACAAAACAATAGACACTATCCTCTTAAGCCAAATAACACACACATATACAAACTTCTCTACGCAAATGTTCAACTAATTTATGAACACAACAACTACCCTAAAGAACAATAAAGCCAATCGAAACTTGCTTTGTTTTTATATGTTTGAAATAAGGTAAAATAGAGTATATAACCATAGCAAACTACTATGCCTTTTACTTACTTAAATACTTATAGCTAACCTTTACACAATTACAACACATTATCATAACAAACACTACTTCATAAGAAAGCTCAAACACAACTTACCTAAATAAACCTCCACTTTGATATCAAGAAGATACGATCTATTCTAAGGACTAATAAGGCTAGTTGTAAGGGGTAAGTTCAACCATGTAGAAAGCTCGAAAATGAGGAGGAAATGTACGAGAAACAAAGAAACCAACAAGCAAGCCTCGATCTGCTCCAAGGATATAACACATTAGGAAACTATTGACGATTCATAGAATGAACTTGATGTAACACACGAGCTAACTTAGTGAGGGTATTTGCCACCTATCCTTGCTAAAGGGATAGGATTAGAGCAAAGTAAGCAAAACAGAGAGCAATGCTCACAAGAAAGAGGGGTATATTCAATGTTCATATATGTTGCGGCTACATATTACAAAAGAGTATTTATACCCAAAAAGTTAGAGCATTTTACCTAAAATGGAAAAGACTAAAAATGGTAATGTCTAAAATAAGTATGATATAAGGAATGTCTAAAGGGTATAAATGAAAATTTAGCAAAATGGGCACTTTATATAGAAGATTCCGTCATAGGGGGTGCTTAGACATGTGGTGGATGATTAGTGGTCATACACCTGGCAAAACAGACAAACTGTACGGCCAGCTGGGTTGTGGCTAAGTAATGATGCTGATCCAATCTAATAGTTTGGCATTGCTAAGCTAAGTAAGTAACTTTTCTAAGGTCAATTCAGCTCAGACGTACTCGATGTAGCTCAAATTTAAGTCAGCTGGGCAGATAGTTGGATAGGCTAAATTGTTGTTCGAGTGTACCTCTGGTCGATAGTTGGAGACTATTAATAAGTACAAAAGGGTTCAGTTCGGGCAGGGTATCAGGTTAGTAGACTGCAACAGCTCAGACTCTTTAGTTATAAGGTGTAAAGAAAGAATTCGGCTTGCCATGCTCTCTAATCCTTAGGCTCGGGCTCTAGTCAAGGGTCCTGTAGCCTGATTCTTATCACCAATAGTCTAATAAAGACCTACATCCTCAACCTGTCATTGATCTGGAAATCCTCATCAGTAAACTACAACAACTTGTTAAACTTTGCTTTATACTAATCTATAGTGCAACTTCCTCTTTGAATAAAGAGAAAAGCATCACTATACTGTTGCTTCAGTGACTCAGGAAAGTAATTGGCAATGAACTCCCTCTTAAAGACCTCTCAGGTGATCAATCCTTTAACAATCCTCCTACTATGTCCTTGCATGCAGCCTTAACATGTAAGTGCCATGGGTGACTTGTAAGTAGTGGGGAATCTCAAATGCTTCAAAGGTCTGCTCAATTTACATGAGCTAATCCTCTACCTCTTCGGGGTAGCTAGCTACCTTATCAAAGTACCTGGTACACTTAATGAACTCTAACATTAGTGACCTATGAGGCTTGGGATTAGGGGTGGGGGTGGTGGTGGTGGTGGTACCTTCTCTATCAAAATAAGAGGCGAAATAAGGGCTAGGGGGGGCGGGGTGGTTGCGGGTGGAGGTGGTGGTGTGTCCTATCCTTCTCATGAAGAGCTCTTAACATCTCTTGTACAACAGTTAACACCTCCCTTATATGGTCTCTTAGAGGATCTTGCATTAGCGGATCCACAAGAAGATCCCAACTCAATTGGGGTCTACCTCTACCTCTTCCATTCTTAAAGTAAAAAACAATTCAATTAAGCTTTCAATATAAAAAACTTCCCAAGTTCCAAATTTACATCCATAATACAAGAGAACACATAACAACTTGAGTAAAATAAAACATTCCATTTCATTAATTCCAATAATAATGAGGTTACACTAAGTGGCGGTCACTTCAAAAGAGTAAGTATCTACTAATACAATGTCTAAATACAATCAAATGTTCCATCAAAGTTTCACAGATACAACAATTCAACTTAAGGCACAAAATCAAGACAAGTACATCCAAAATCTGGTAACCTCATATGACAGTATGTCAACATCTAATACTTTAATGAGCTAGTGGTTGAACTAGCTCCAACACTCTTGAACTTAGCAAAAGCATTAGAATCTACAGAACCAAACTCAACTAAATTGTCGGAGTCATCTCCATTAGAACTTACACTAGAGCAGGTCTATGATTCCAAATAGTCCTCCTCCTTGGGTCTTCTACTACAAGTGCTGGGTGGTCAAGGACAGGCTCTCCTATATCCATCTTGCCTCCGTCTTCACTCAACTCAATCGGATGGTCAGGAGCATCACTCGATGCCATTGGGGGTGCAGGCTTAAGTGGAATCTCATCTTAGGGTAAATCTTGATCAACCCCATATAACTGCATCATGATTGGGGTAGGGGCTTCTTGAATATTCTCCTTCGACCCATCATCTAATGATACTAGCATCCCAAAATCTAATGCCATCTCCTCCCACATGGCATCTGCAGCCTACAACATGTCAATCACTAGCAAGGTTGGGTGGTCGCCCAGATGGTCTCTAGAAAAAACAACTCTATGCCCATCTTGGCTCCATTTACCAAATGCTGGGGCTAAGGGTTTGACAGAAATCAAACAACCACACCTTTAACCCTTGTTAGAGCTCACAATCTTAAGAGACTGATAAAGTAGATTCTATTGTTCCAACCAACTCCTACTTAGGCCAAGTTGTTCCTTATTGCTAACCAACTCTACTAACTCCTACCTAGGCCAAGTTGTTCCTTATTGCTGACCAACTCTACATGCTAAGCTGAGTAACTCCTCATTTGTCAGTAATCAAGTGTTGGCCTAAAGTATGCTCCATTGATAGCTGGGTACTTTTCACATAGCTGCTCAACCATGACCATGTCAACTTTAGCTCAGTAGTATTGATGTCGAGAACCCAGTACTCGTCTGAACCCGCATGTTTCGGAAAGCCACTAAGTTTACTTGATACCTCTGACTCAGCAATCCCCATCCTAACCATACCACTTGTCTGTTTCTACTATAAGCACCCCTAGTGACTGAATGCCATGTATCCAGTTCCACTTTAAAGAATCCTATTGCACTAATCACTAATTTACTTTAATTTCTCATTTGTACCATTTATTATTCCTAGTAGATTACTTCTTTTAGACAATAGCCCTTTTGGTCTTTTCCATTTTAAGTGGGATGCCCTAAGTTTTCGAGTACAAATACCTTTTGTAATATGTAACGGCAACAATCATCTGATATTGAATGTACTTCTTTTTATGAGCTAGTGTACTTACCCCTCTCTTCTTACTCTTATCCCAACACTTAAGCAATGCTAAGCAGCCAGTGACCTCACTGAGCTACTCGTGTGTCATATTGAGTTAATTTTGTGAGTTCATGAAGTTTTCTTGATGCATCACATCCTTGGAATCATTCGTAGTTTGCTTATTTATTTCATTTTCTTATTCCTACTTTCACATTTCATCACCTTTCACTCCAAACTTTTTGCAAGCTTGGACTCACCTTGATATTGTCACCCTTGTCTGTTCTTAGTACAACATATCATCTTGGTATTAAAGTGGAGGTTCGTTTGGGAAAAGTTGTGTTTGAGCTTACTTATGAGTACTATTTGTTGTAGTAGTGTGTTGTACTTTTGTAAAGGTTAGCTGTGAGTGTTTAGGTAAGTAAAAGGCATAATAGTTTGCTTTTGTTGTATACTCTGCTTTACCCTATTTCAAACACATAAAAACAAAGCAAGTTTCAATCAGATTTATTATTCTTCGAAGTAGTTGTTGTGTTAACAATTAACTTGAACTTTCATGTGGAGAAATGTGTGTAAGTTGTTTAGCTTAAAGAGGACAATATTTATAGTTTCATAGATTCCGAGTTTGTCTACTAATCTATGCCAAGAGAATAACGAATCTAAGTGTCAATACTAGTATTGGAGATGATAATAGTGGTGTTGTTCATAATAGATGCCAACCTTAGGATACCCCTAGAAGCACCGATGAGTGAATTTACAAGATGGCTAATCTTATAGCCAATCTTACTAGAGCTGTTCATGCATTGGCCTTTTGACCTGCGGAGGCCATGCAAAATACTCCCTAAGCCACCTGACCTACGAGAGGATAGATCCCAACTCGAAAAGATCGAGGTAGAGGAGTAAGAAGATGTATGAGGAGAAGAATTGACTTAAGTGATTTGGATGAAGAAGGAGAAGAAGAATACAATAAGGAAGAGGAGCTAGCTTGAGTACCCTAAGCTACTAAACATGTGAAGCTTCAGATTCTAAGCTTTAATGGTTTTAGAAACACTGATAATTATTTAGACTAGGAAAAGAAGGTAAGGCATTTTTTCGATTATTATCAGTATGAGGATCGTGATAAAGTGAGGACTGTTGTTGTTGAATTCTTAAATTATGCTACAATGTGGTGGAAGAAGTTTCAAATTATGAGAAGATGAGAAGGATATAGGGAAGTAAATAATTAGCTTGTGATGAAGAGCATACTTAGAAATGGATTCGTGCCGGGTACTTATTTGCACACTTATTTGCAAGACACCGTTGCTTGGCTTCAAGGGTTGAGGCAAAGAAACCGAACTGTTGATGAATATGTTCAAGAGTTCCAAATACTCATAATCTAATGTGAAGTAGATGAATCATCATCTCGGACGGTATCCGGATTTCTTACTAGATTAAGAGGTGATATCTTAGAAGTTATGGAGCTTCAGTAGTTAACTACATTGGATAAACCTACAAGAATAGCTTAGTGAGTAGAAAGACAGAGGAGGAATAAACCAAGTCAACCTATCCAAACAAGGTAACTTGCTTAAGGAATTTACTAAGCTCAACAAAATGATGAGCTGAGTAGAAGAATAGATGTCAGAGTTGACTAGTTGATGGAGAAGTGACACTAAGAACTTAAGAGAAAGGACAAGAATCTGGAAGGAAGACAAGCTAGATCAAATGTTTTAAGTGTCAAGAGTTTGGACACATGATTGCCAATGTCCAAACAAAAGAACTATGATTATCAAAGGAGACGTTCTAAAACTTGACGTGGATAATATTGATAAGGAACCCAAGGGGAGGTTATTCCTAAAAAGGATACCACTCAAGAGGGTGAGCTTGTTGAAGAGGATATGTTTGCTGAGGATCTAGACAAACTAACTTTGGTTGTCCAATGTACGATGAGTATAAAACCCTTTACTAAGGAAGAATAGAAAGAGAACTTATTACACATCACTTGCAAAGTGAATGAGCAGGTTTGTGTGCTCATAGTGGACAATGGAAGTTGCACCCATGTAACATCTGTTAACCTAGTTAAGAAGTTCAAATTGCCGACCATTTCACATTTGAGACCTTATCAACTGTATTGGCTAAATGAAAGGGAACACTATATGTCACTCAATAAGTGTTACTACCAATCTCTATTAGAAATTATTTTGATGAAATTCTTTGTGATGTGCTATCCATGACCTTGACTTTTTGATTGGAAGGTTATATATGATGGGTTTAAGAATACGTATGTGTTTGAGAAAGATGAAAGGAATATTACTTTAAACCCTATGATGTCGAGTCAAGCTAGCAAGCTACAAGCTAAACTTGCTTGAGGATCCAAGAAGGCCTTTATTCTAAGTAGAGCTAAGCTTCAAGAAGCTTTTAAGGTTGACATGCCGACCTTTCTATTGATTAGGCGACTACTAGAGTTGAAGGAGCAAATTAAGCCACCTTCAAAGGTCAAGGAGCTATTAGATGAGTATATCGATATATTTCTAGAACAGTTATACGAAGGACTACCTCCTTTTTAAGGCATTGAGCATTTCATTAATTTACTACTTGACACTACCTTGCCAAACAAGCCAGCTTATCAAATGAGTTTCAAATAAGCTAGAGAGCTCTGAAGATAAGTCAATGAGTTGGAGAAAAGGGATATATAAAGGAAAGTCTCAGCCCCTATATTATGTTAGTGCTCTTTGTGCCTAAAAATAATGGTACCTAGCATATGTAGGTGGATAATAGAGCTGTGAACAAGATTACAATCAAGTACTAGTATCCTAACCCTAGGTTAGATGACATGTTAGACGAACTGAATGGAGCTAGGGTCTTCAGTAAGATTGATATAAATTCTAGCTACCATTAGATCCAAATGAGACAATGAGATGAGTGAAAAACTCTGTTCAAGACTCGACATGATCTTTACGAGTAGATGGTAATGTCCTTTGGCTTATTAAATGCCCCAAGCACCTTGATGAGATTGATGAATCATGTATTGAGAAATCTAATCAGGAAGTATATCGTAGTATACTTTGACGACATCCTTGTATATAGTGCCGACTTATCGAACCACTCTAAGCATCTCCATACCATGTTTAATGTTCCACGTGCTAAGAGATTATTCGACAATTTGAAGAAGTGTTATTTCTGCTAAGAGGAAGTGGTTTTTCTAGGATATGTAGTTGGTGGAGAAGGTTTGCGAGTTGATGATGAGAAAATCTAAGCTATTGTCGAATAGCCAACCCCAACCACTTGTGTTGAGGTGAAAAGTTTCCATAGACCGGTATCCTTTCACCAAAGATTCATCAAGAGTTTTATTATCATTGTTGTATTCCTTATTAAGCTAACAAAGAAGAATATTGAATTTAAGTGGAGAGAGAAAGAGGAGAGAAGTTTCACTGAGGTGAAGACAAGATTGACTTTTGCACCGGTGCTAGCTTTGCTCGACTTTGAGAAGATTTTTAAGCTTAAATGTGATGTGTCAGGTGTTGGGATAGGCACTATCTTGATGCAAGAAAGCTGACCCATTGCTTATCATAGTGAAAAATTGAGAAGACCCCTATTGAACTACTCAACGTATGACAAAGAACTCTTAGCCCTTATTTGAGTACTCTAAGTATGCTAGCATTGCCTATTGCCAAGAGAATTTGTTATTTATATAGATCATGAGTCCTTGAGGCACCTTAGAAGTTAAGGTAAATTATCAAAGATGAAAGCGTGATGGATTGAATTCTTAGAAGGATTTAACTTTGTGATTAAGTACAAATAGGGCAAGGCTAATGTGGTTGCCAATGCCTTATCACACTGGCATGTTCTTCTAATGAAGCTATAGATGAGACACTTAGGATTTGCAAACATTAAACAATAGTATCCTTAAGACTCCCATTTTAGTCCTATAATTGAACGATGTGAAGAAGGAAGAATGGTGGATGACTACCATATGGAAGATGGTTATCTATTTCGAAGCGACAAGTTATGTGTGCCAACTTGTTCTATACAAGAGTTATTAATAAGGGAAGCCTATGGTAGAGGGCTCTCTAGCCATTTTGGAGAGAAGAGGACATACGAGCTATTAAGTGGAAGGTTCTTTTGGCCTAAGATGAGGTGAGATGTGCATCAGATTGTTAAGGCTTGTGTTACTTGCAAAGGAGCCAAACGTCGAGCGAAATAAGAAAAAACAATACTTTTGCCTGTCTCGACTAGACCTTAGACTGAGTTAAATATGGACTTTGTTCTCAAATTATCGAGAACTACTCGAAGTAAAGATTCTGTGGTGGTTGTCATGAATATAATTAGTAAAATGGCACACTTTGTAAACTATAGGAGATCATTCGCTTGCACGTCATGTCAAGAAGTATAGTATTAGATAGAGATCCAAAGTTTTTGAGTCATTTCTGAAAGACTCTTTAGCATCGTATGAGAACTAAATTACTATTCAGCACTTTTTGCCATCCTTAAACCGATGGCCAAACATAGGTAGTCAACTACACTTTAAAGTCACTATTCTGAGCTACCATAGGAAAGAACTTAGCTAATTGGGATGTTTGTTTGCTTGAGGTGGAATTTGCTTACAAATGCATGGTACATGAGACCATCAAGCAAACACTCTCTAAAATTGTCTATGGCTTCAATTTAGAACTACCTCTTAATTATGCCCCAGTACCCACGCTCGAGTAAGAAAACCTTGATGCAAGAGCTCGAGTACAGTCTCTATAATAGATCTATTTAAAGGTTACTTGGCAGATTAACTAAGCTGCTAAAAAGTTGAGAGAAAAGACTAAAGGAAGGAAGTCAATACAGTTTCAAGCTAGTGATTTGATATGATTGCACCTGAGCAAAGAGAGGATTTTTATAAATTTATACTAATGAATATAAAAAAGATACTATTATAGTTTATTTATAGAACTTAATTTTTTTCATTAAAATCTAAAAATTGATATGTCTCGCAATTTCTTAGACTTTACTGAAAAGTTTCACCACAACTTTGTGAAGGATTGATAAGAACGGTGCTTGCCACTATCGATAATTAATTGATTGAGGAGAACAATAATAAATTTATGAGAAATCCATCTCAAAAAGTATAACCGTAAAAGAAAGGTTTCATAATATCCGATTTTAATTGTCCAAAAATGAAAATAAAGCCTATTCATAATAGTTTACTCGAGGAAGTGGCAAAAGTAATAAAAAAAGAAAAGAAAAGAAAAGTTTCAAGTCTAAACTAATTAAAAAAATGAAAACGTAATATAATATTTGTTGTCTGTTGTTATACAATCAATCGGTGGGATAGATTGACTTGGACAACAGATTCTGGTAGGGGAGAGAGTCGGTTATTTGGATGTATCGCGCCCTTTTATCCAAACGATGGTTATCTTCTTGTTTGATGGTGCTCCTATTATCTGTAGTTGTTCATATGCCACCATGTTAGCAACCGGGTGTCCTCTACAATTCAATGCTTCTTCAAGATTATTATACATAAATCATCAAATCTCTCCCTCGTGTTTGCAACTCTATTTAGATTCTCATCACATACGTAAAATAGAAGAAAGAAACTTTACCTTTGTTATCTTATCGATGGAGTAACACCGATCTACGAAGAGGAAGTGAAACTTTTATTGCAGGTGAAGTTCCTTTATACCATCGTTCGCTCTAGTAAAGATAAAAAAAGAATAGTCTTTTGTTTTTTTCTTTAAAGATAACGTATTAACATCCCTTATGAGTGCACAAGAAAAAAAAAAATATATAGTTAATCATAGAAAACACAAAACAAAGCAATACCTAAGTATTAAGATATAATAAGATAAAAGTACATGATGGGCCAAAAAAAGATAAAAGTACATCAGAAAATTTATGCTTTGAAATAAGAAATAATAAATCAAATGCTCTTAATTTTGGGGCTTACTAAATGAAACAAACTTTTTCTTCATGCAATTCTTCTCTCTTTTTCTTTGCATTCACTCTCTCTCTCTCAAGATCATCGATTAATAGATAATCTCTAGAAAGAAAGAGCGGATGTGATGACATGAGGAAGCTAATGATTCAAGATTGAATAGGGAGAGCTTAGCATGCTGGACTTATGATGAATGCCAATTTCTTAAAATAACATTGATTTAGGGTACTTGCTTAAGAACGTACCCCGTTTGAAAATTTTGGTAATTGTTCAACCCTACTTCTCTTGGGACTTTTATGGTAACGCTAGCAAAATAGCGTTACTGTAACACTGGACAATTTAGACTATCTATTTAGTAAAACTCAATTTAGACCATTACTTTTATTAAAATACCATAACCTGAAGTACAAGTTAATGGGTTTTAAGAATTAAAAAATGAAAAATGAAATAACAAATGTAATTAAACAATAACAAAATAACAAAACCAATTAAAATAAGAAACTCTAAAACCTAAACCTAAAAAGACAAATACACTTTCATTCACTCTTTCAAAGTAAGAAGGGATTCTATCACGGTAAAGACATATTGATTATAGTATACAAGAGGTCTTTTGCATTCTTGAATAATATATTTCTTAATGAACTCATCTCGATATATTTTCTCATAATTTTTTCTTACTACTTTCATTAAAATTCACTTTTGTTTGTTAGGGTTTAGGATTTTTGCATTTTGATTCAGCTATCACTAGTAGATGTTAGGGTTTTGTATATTTTTATTGTATTGTTAGGTTTTTCTGTTTAGAATTGCATTAGGTCCTATGAATCATTACATAGGGTTAAGTAAATTAGGGTTTTAAAAATTCATAGTAAGGCTGTTACTATTGGGCAAAACTGCCAACAATCTTAAGTCAATGTCGATAGTTTAAGTAGGGGGAAAAACTCAATTTCGATTTTTTGTTGATAGTATATAGTAACTATCGACAAAAACTTAGAAAGGGGCTTTTACGTTTACGCTTCATTGACAATAGTGATACTATACTATCAACAGTACATCAAATGGTAGATGTACTGTAAATAGTTTAATGTTACTATCGATAGTGTTATCTATTTGTTTAATCTATTAGGCAGTTTCTATCGATAGTTTAGTGTTACCTATCAATAGTTTTTTGCCACACTCGATTGCTTCTTTCCTATAATTCTACTAATACTTACTTTAGTGATTATGCTGTTACATAATATAGGTTTGTGATTTTTTGGAGAAAGAATGATGAAGCACCTAACGACATCATACATGTATTACTTGTACGACTTAAGATGTCAATTTTTTTTTGAATTGTTTTGTTTATATTTGTATTGTTATTGGCACGTAATGGTTTTGTTTTCTTGGTTTATCCTTATACAAGCATGACAAGAGTAAGAAGCAAAAGGTGGATGAATAGCCGATTAAGGGGAAGGTTAGTGAGGTTATGTTTTATACATTTTAGATAGCTTATGATAGTTTTTGGTAACTTTAATATGATGATGTTTGTTTTTTCTTTTTTAGACTCTTGCAGGAAGAGTTGAAAAGTGGTTGCTCTTCCTCCTGAAGTGAAGAGGGGATACAAACAAAGGCAGTTAAATAGCTTAAAAGAGTATCAAAGTCAGAAGGAAGAATCCAGGGGTATTATGAAGCTAGTAAGATTAGATAGGTATTCAAAACTATTAACTTGAGATTTTACTATCCTTTTTAATACTTATTTTGTACTATTTATTTTTTACAATACCAGACAAGATGCTAACCTAAACATGTCCTTTCATCTTTTAGTGATGCAAAAACAGATGTAGTAAGTGAGGTAAGGCTTAATGGCCTTTTAGAGTTGAATTGCGGTAAGATAGATAGAGATTTATGTTTGTGGCTGATCAAGAACTTTGATCCTAAGAGCTGTGTTATGGACATAAATGGAACAAGTCTTTCTATTACTCCTTATGATGTGGAAAACATTCTTAGCCTAAGTAGTAAAAGGAAAAATGTACTAATAGATGCTATAAATGAGCTATTGGTTAATGTGAGGAGTAGCTTGGGGTTGAAGGAAGATGTGAAGTTAATTGTCCTTGAGGAAAGTTTGAAAAAAGCTTATGCAACTTATGAAAAATTTAAGCAATCATTCATGATATGGGTACTTGGCAAATTACTTGCCTCTCAATCCAGTGTGATGGTGATAAGGGAATATTTGGTAGTAGTAGCGGATGCGAGTAAGCTACCACAATATAACTAGGCAAAGTACGTTTTGTAGAGAATGTAATAACGCATTCTAAAATATAAGATGATTGATTGGAGTTATATGTAGGGTTGTATTCTGTTCCTTGTCATACATTTTTTATTCTTAATAACCCTTACTTACATTTAGTAGCATATGATTTATTAGTAATACAGTTGTTGAATATATTATATCACCTACGTTATGTATCTGATTTATTACAATTTTCCATGTAGTGCCCTTTTTAGCTATATTTTATTGACAAGTGTTCACTAGGCTTTACGATAGTCGATAGCTCGATGCGAGCCATACCTTAGTTGAAGACATGGATTGAAGAAAGAGTGAGGAAAGTTGTACCAAAGCTCAACAAGATCCTAAGGGAATCAATAAGCTATTCAAGTTTTATTACGAGGCCTTAATTGTAAATGGCTTTAGAGTCTTTCATACCATTTTAACCTTCATTCCATTTAACAAGTGATTATATGGAATCTACCAAAACCATTATCTGAAGAAAGATTGGCCGTGCAAAGGAAATCAAAGCTTGAGGTTGCATTTTTCCTTTCCTATTACAACTGTCTATCTAGGTTATATATTTAATTGATTGATATGTAGTATTAATGCAATTTTTGCAAGTGTTCAAGGAGAAGCTAGATATTATATTAATTAACAAAAAGAATTAAATGAAGAAGTCCAAAGGATTGCAAGAGGGGATACCCTAGTTCTAGTATCTATAAAGAGACAGTTGACGGAGTTGATGAATATAGTTTTTCTGTCAAAGAAGGCATCCAAAAGTCCAATTGATGTGGAAGAGAAGAATGAGGACTTGGGTATAAATTCATTTCCTCTCCAAGACCCGAACTTAAACGACGATGGACGCATGAATGTTGATCTTTTTGCTAGACATGTCACCTAACTATGATCAGAATGATCCTAAACAACCATAGACAACCATCTATTCATCCTTTTATGTTTTCATATTTTGGCTTGAATCCTTAACTCTCGAGTGTTGCAATTGATTTTCTTGCTTACCTTTTTGTTGGCTTTAGGATAAAGCTGAATATAGCATTGTACATGGCTAATGGAAAGATATCGTAGTTATCACATCAAAAAGTCCTAATCATACTCATTCCATTATATAGCTTAGAGAAAGGAGGGAAGAGAGGAGGCCTTCTCGATAAAGTGTCTCCTTACTTAAACTAACGACAATGGATAAGAAGAAAAACCAATACTACAGTCAGCATCGATTAGTAATTTATATGTAGTCTTTGATTCTTTTTTTTTTTTTTTCCTCTTTGTTTTGCACTAATGTGATATATTTTCAAATTTTCTCATTCTTTTACATGTAAATCATTGCATTAGGGAGCATACAAAGAAGAATGATGAAGGTTGTTGGATTTCCATGTCTTATGATGATGTATGCATAATTAACTGTGTTTCTGATACCAAGCAAGATGTAAAGTAAGATAACTGACCATAAATTATATAGTTTGAAGTTTATTGTCAAAGTAACATGCTGTAAGATATGTTTCTACCATATACAGTGAAATGCTAGTGCAATTCGATTGTTATATTATTCTATTGCGCATAGATTTGTATACACTGAGACCACTTAGGTGATTGTGTAACAGGGTTATCGACATGATGATAAAAAAATTGGTACTATTCAAGATGGAGTGATGGGACGAGAAGGAAGACATGGTTTTTTCCCTACAGTTTTGCAGTAACAACTTACTACTTTGTTACATGATTAATATGTCATCAAATTTTTCCTAATGAATTGACTTTTTAACACTGGATGTAGGCATATGTCTTCTATGGAAAGAATGATCTAATTAGCTTCTATAACATCTTATACATTGATTCGATTAGCTTTCGTAACATCTTATACATTAGCGAAGTTTTTTTAAGAAAAACAAATCAATGTGAGAGGACATGTACACCACTAATCTTTACTATTCCACATGACATTTGTTAAAATGTAAGTATTGAGCCCATTGTTTAATACAGGTCTTCATATCAATGAATCTATCAAAAGAACATTGGTATTTGATTTGAGCTGCAAATGACTCATGAGACCATCATGGTATACAATAGCATGCACACAACACCAACTGATAAAACCACTATTGAAGTGAAGCAAGTGGTATGTTGTTGTACTATTTGATCTTAGGTTGATTGCATACAACTTATAGTTGAAATCTAAATCTAACTACTGGGTGATGACAATTTAGTAATTTGGTAGGTTGTGCTGAGAAGAATCATCACTTCCACCATCATTGAAGACCGGAATATCACTCAATTTATCATATGCAACATCAATTTCAATATCATAGTCATGAACATCTTATCCATCTTCATTATTACAACCCAAATCAAAGACATGCCTACTAGAATCCATATTATGATTGTAGAAGTTGTTATTTTTGTTATTTCTAGGTATTCAAGGTACACTTAGGGTTTTATTAGGGAGAATGATGTGTTTACAAATGAAGGGAGTAGACTTTACTATTGATAGTATAGTACCCATGCAAAAAACTATCGATAGTATTACATATTTGTTGATAGTGATATGTTCCATTCTAGTACAACATCACTCCTTTGCAATAAAAAAATCACCAAACATGGTAGTATTTCTATAGTTGATGGCAAACTACACTGTTAACAGTATTTTAAACTATCAATAGTCAAGCGCTATAATCAAGTAAATCCTAACTCCTTTATAATAAAGATGATCGATCATGGTAAGTTCTCTCCAGTTGATGGTAACTTAAGTTGTTGACAATAACAATATAATATCGATAGTTGTGCTAAAAAAAATAGTTTATTTACCTTATTTAATTTTAATATACATGTCATTGTAAAATTTACGCTTGTATTACATAAAATTTTAACACTACATAGATATAGTAATATTATAGCCTGTAAATTTCGAGCACGATGTTACATCTAGTATACTAACGTTATTTATAAAGCATTGATATATGGTCTTAGTGTAATGATATATAATATNATGCTCCATATCCCGTGCGCCCACCCCCCCCCCCCCCCCCCTCCAAAAAAGAGTAGGAAATACAACTAAATAGTAAATCATGGAGATTATTCAATAATTTTAATTGAAAAAAAGAAGATTGGTCAAATCAACATATATATGGTTTTCTTTCATTATTACTTCTTTTCCTAGTCTAGTTATTTTAGACACTTTATTTTAATTTTTCACATTTCATATCCCTTTTTTTTATTTTTTTTTTAAGCTTTTTAAGGACAAAGTATTCATCCTTAAATTGATGCAAAGTTTATTGTATAATATGAGCTCATATCGAAAATTTACATTATCATGCGCTAAATTCATTAACTAATATTTATTGTTTAGTATAGTAGGTACATGGTGATTTTTTTCGATTAAGTATTAATTTATTTTTTATTGCCAAAATTCAATAATTATTTTACATTTGAAATTTAAATATTCTACTATATTTAATTTTTATACACATATCATGAGTGCATGTCTACTCATATAACATATATATATGTATATGTATATGCATAGTTGGACACACTTTATAAGAGAATACCAAAGGCCTTTGGTATATGATAAACCTATCAAGTCCATCAATCATCAAAGTGACTTGATTAACGTCAAGTGATATTTTTTCATTTGACAACGATTTTGAGATAAGAAAAATAACATTCTATCATAGGAACTCTTATGTCATATTTAGTATGTGAAAATATATCAGAATGGAATGGGCCAAAATTGAATCATGATTATGACTCTTTAAAGCTGGAATTGAAATATCTCTTAAAATCAAAATTGGTGATTCCAAGGAATTGTGATTTTAATTTTTAAAAGTACATTCAAAGATAAGAAAAGGGAATAGTATCTAGAATTACAACATCATTCCAAGCCATTCTTATATACCAAATTTAACATTAAAGATGAAACAATTTTCTAAGCAAAACAAACTTGGTTGCTGAAGATTGATACCTATGGCTCCATTATCTATCATTCGTGCATCTGAAACATTAACACTGTTTATTTCTCCTTTTTGTCATCTATGTATCATCTTCACTTTATTTATCTAAGGTCATTAAGACCTTATAATATAGTGGTATGAATACTAGTTTTTCGACTAGATAAATCGGATTTGAATCCCTTCTTCTACTAAGTTGAAATGCAATTAGCTAAAAAGAAAAATAGAAATCGAAGGTCACATGAAGCATGAGATATACACAATACACATGTAACCATACCGGTTGAATCCTACATCTCCATATATAAATGAAATATCTTTAAATTGTATAATTTCACAGAATTAGGTATAATTTACTATACATGATAGTTAAATTTTACAATGGCAATATAATTATGCTAACAAGTAACATTTAATTATAAATGATGGTGGAAATTATTAGCAACACTCATGCAAGTTCAACTAACCATACATTTAGGAAAATGAATTCTAATTTTAAAGAATAACAAATCTTCTTATTTCAAGTAAAAATTTTCCCTTTCAATTAAATTATTTCATTTTCTATCGTCGTATATATATACACATACATATATATAGATATGTTGTGATTGTCCAACTGTTTTTTTCCCCTTTTAACAATTCGGGATAATGGCAGGGAAGTACCTGAACTTTTCATTTTGGGTAGTTTACTAGTTAAACTTTCAAAATTTGTATTTAAGTGCTCAAAACTGTAGGATTTGTTCAAACAAGTATCTCCGTTACCTCACATATTAACAGACGTTAGTTACTGCCCATGTCTAAAATTTTTTCTTGCACATGGACATTAGATATCTAATTGGATATGAAACTGACCATACCACCCTTAATAAGAACTTCCAATATCTACAAATTTAATAAATTTTACTTCAAAGATAGAATATCTACTAATAAGACGAAAATTTCTCATTGTTATTCCTATGTATAAACAAGCAAAAATTCTTTTTTTTTTTTTTTTTCTTTTCTAACATTAAACATAGACTTCCTTTAATATAAACAAAGAAAAGAAAAGACAAGAAAAACTCTAGAGTAGCCCAAAATGAGCAGCTAAAAAAGCTTCCTTATATCCCGGAACAAGTTCTTCTTTTTTATATTTCAAGTTTTATATCCCAGCTAAAAAAAGCAGCTTATAGGTTTTTGCTTTATAAAGTTTGTATTTTTTTTTTTTGTTCGTTTCTAGCTTTTCAATTTTGATTGTGAGGATTAAAAACTTATAGGAGAAGAAGAAGCAGCTAAAAACAAAACTGGATTTTGAAGACAAGTTATTTATTAATAAAAAAATCAAAACCTTTTCTTACTCTTAAAAAAGAAGCAAAACATCACAACATTAATCGTTTTTTTTTGTCTTGTATAAACCCAATATACATAAGGTGTTTACTTAAAGTTTGATCTTTGAATGAAATAAAATTTAGGGTATTTGATGTCTAAGTTCAATTTTTGCAAAATCCCTTAAAAGGAAATCAACCTAGAAGACCAAACTTAAAGAAAGAGATGACTGAAAATATTTAAAAGAAAAAAATCAAGAGATCAAGAATTTGAGCTTAATGCCCATAATTTTTTTAACACAAAGTCATAGCTTTGTTCTAGTAGGAGAGAAAGAACACATGGAAGGAGGAGGAGGAGGAAAACATCAATCATGGGTTAAATAAGAAAAAAATTGTGGGGTTTTATTGATTTATTATTTTGGGAGGAAGGGATTTTAAAGAATGAAGAAAATAGTAAGAAAGTGTTTAGACTAGAAAGAGAAGAGTTACGTGAGAGAAAGAGGGGGAAGGATATTTATTAAATAACATTGGTATATTTTGAGGTATGTAGATGTCCATGTGTTGAAAAAAAAAAGAAGCCATGGAATACACGCGAACAAGCACTAACTACTGTTAAATTAGGAGATAATAAAGAAACTTATTTGAACAAATTCTAAATTTTCGAGCACTTAGATGCACACTTTAAATGTCTGCACTAAACTTTTCGAACTAAAAAGTTCAGGCACTTCCGAGTTCTTATGCCATTATCCCCAACAATTCTGTACCATTTTGAAATGCAAAAAAAAAAAAATATTTTTAGTCTACAACCTCTACAATTTTTTCTAATTGAGTACTCGACCTTTTTATTTTAATTTTTATTTCAATACTTACTATTTCCAAATGTTTGTAAATAACTCATTCATTAGTTCGTTACTTTTTCAGTTAGTAAAGACATGTGATGTCATCTTACTAGTCCATGTATTTACTAAATAAATAATATATCAAAATATTGTAATTAATTTTTTAAATAAAAAATAAAAAATATGAAAAATAAAATAATATAAAATACAAAAAATAAAAAATTTAGAAAAAGTACAAAAATATAAAAAATTATCTTTTGTTTTTTGGGAAAATAGAACTTTTTAAATAAGATAGATTTTTAGACGAAAAAATAGGATTGTGTTAAATCTTTACATAGATTAATTTATTTAGGTAGTTTTTAGAATAAATCAGGTCGCTTTTTAGTTTACGTACATTTTGTTTGCACTATAACATAGGACATGGGCTAATAGCCTCTTTGGTAACGTACTTGATCTTAGCATTGCAATAAAGGAAGAGATCTTGAGTTTGAGTCTCCTCATAGGCACTTTGTGCCTTTTTCCTTTTGCAAAAACTAGGATACATATGGTGCGAATGTATTGGGCCACATGTTTTCACCTGATATGTAACATTTATACATTCGACTACATCAGCAATCCTCTTTCTTCCCCTTTCTTGTCTTTTCCTTGAATTTTCCTTTAGTTTTCATTATAGGGTGGTAACATGTTTAGGCTTAGTTTTCTTGTGATTTTCACACAAATCCATCCAAGTTCATGGTGGATTCGTATACTAGGCATGGCTCTCTTTGCATTGAGATCAAATTTAAGGCCAAATTCGCTTGTTTAATCGAAGCTTGAAATTAGGAAAAAGTATGATTGTGCAATTGCCTTAGACATGGTCTAAGTGTTAGATTTTAGCTTTCGTTGATGCATTTCATTGATATTAAAGCTCCATAAACACGCTTTTTACCCTTAATTACACCAAATTCATGGAAATTTCTATAGGATTTATGAATTATTGAGGTCAAAACCAATTAACTCTAAAATTCGAATTAATGGCCATTGTTGACCTTCTAATCTTAATTGGAGCTAAAAAACTATAAAAGAGGACCTAGGCATGTATTTTTTTTTATCACAAACTCTCATTCGAATCCCTCAAGAACACACACACATAACCCTTTCTCTCACTAACTGCAACTTAGTTCTCTCTCTAGAACTGATTGAAGCTCGAATCACTTTAAGCTAATTTGGTGCTATCATTAAGTTCCCCACAGTGAGAGCTTTCCAACCCGACCACCCCTATGCTCTACCATGGTCCCTAGTGGCTCAACCAAAGCTCTACCATAAAACCCTAACCTAACTACGAGCTTAGCTACCAAAACCATCCTTACAACTACAGTACATGCAATCCAACATTACAGTTGAACTCATCGTGGCCTAAAAGCCCTAGCTATACACTCTCTTTATGCCCAGCAACTACCTTACGCCACTACCCAAACAGCTACTGCTCCTCAACTTCGACCAACACTCGTATGAGCTCCAAACACCACATTATTTGTCCTATCCTACACCTCAAACAAGTCATCTCCATCGTTGTATCCAACTACTCTGATCCAACCCAACTCGACGACCCGCTTTATACCCAAGTCCGACTCGCATCCAATCCAAGTCTAGCCCTTTGCTTGTATTGCTTTATATTGTATTATCTTGTAATTTTTTTTATTTATTGTAATAATAATTTGTAATTGTAAAAAAAAAAAAAAAGAAGAAGGAAAGAAGAAAAAAGAAAAAACAACTTGGGGAAGCTTAGTTCTTTTTTATTTCCCTTCTTTAGTTAAAACATAAACAAGAAATAAAAAAAAATAGTAAAAAAAGGTGAATAATGTTTTGCCACTTAGAAAAATTTATTTTCCATAAAATAAAATAAAATCAACCCTTTTTTTTTTTAAATTAAGACATTTTAGAGTTTTCAACAAATAAATACACCACATAAGAACCTTCTAGAATTTTTTTCTCAAATAAATTTAAATGGTTAAAAATATAAACCTGGTGATTTTCCAAAAAGTAAAATCAATTAACATACTAAAGTTTTCACTAAATGAACGACGGAAAGTTTAATCTTTACTAGAAGATACGTAGGCATCTATAAGAAGACTTAAAATAGGAAAATTTTTTTATTTACCCTTTTGTAAATAATTTTGATTGGTTATTCTTATTTGTGGAAATAGAATTAGTTTTAATTGTACATTTAGAATTAGTTGAAAAAGGCAATTTGAAAAATAAATTTCAATTTGGAAGATTAAAGTAGTACTCGTTTAGGGTTTAATAGGTTTACCCTTGAACACAAAATCTCTAATTTCTTCAAAATCTTCTTTAAAAAAAATGATTTTCTTGTAGATTAGTAACTAAGTAAGAATCAATCCATTAATTGATTTTAATTTAACTTTTTTCCTATCCCTAGTTGGGTGGTGACTTCAAATATTTTTCAAGACATTTAAAAACCAGGTTTATCTTAACTCCTAGTCGAAGGTTAGTATTAAACGGGTTATAGTTTAATATTAATTAAGTTAAGAACAATAATACAAACTGGAAAAAATTCAAGCTAAATAAGTATGAGGACCTACTCAAACCCTATGCTATAAGGTATATGTTTCTAAATTTGAAAACTAACACTTATCTTCTAGCACCTTGATACCTATGCCATACAAAACTTATAGACTATATGATACTTTATGGATTATGTAAATTTTACCTTTTTCCTAATAATTTCAAGTTTATGTAATATAAAAAATGTATAGTCTATAATAGGAATTTGACTATTGGGCCTTTAACTCGTAATTAAGCCTGATGGCTAGAGGGATTAACAAGACGAATCCTCCTGCTCTAATTGTCTCGTACCGAAGCCGAGTTCCTCCTTGCTACCAATCAACTCTGTATGCCAAGCTGTATAAGTACTCATCTCTTGAAAGTTGTGTGTCGACTTGAAGAATGCCGAGACAACAATCAAATCTCGTGCACTTGCTTAGCCATGTCCAAGTTGACTAATTGTTCGGCATCACTCTTGCCGAGAGTTTAAGAGATTTGCCCTGGACTAATCCTCAGTCACCCTTGCTTAAGCAACTAATTTGCTTGTACTCTTTTGTTTATATCCTCCAACAGCATCGCCAATGCATTTTTACCACGTGTAGAATCTGCTACCCTAATCATTATTTTTCTTGAATATTTATTTTTATCCTTTGTATACTTTGGACATTACCTCATTAAGGTAATAACTTTTTTGTGTTTTCCTTTTTACGCAAATTGCCCTAATTTTTCAAGTATAAATACTTTTTATATATGTAGTTGCAGGACATCAAATTACCATTAATACAATGAATATTTTCCTCTTGTAAATACTGATTGTTTACTCTCATTTTACTTTTATTCTAATCCTTAAGTAAGGTTAAGTGGTAAGTAACCTTACCAGACTAACTTGTGTGTCATATCGAGCTATGTCGTGAGTTTTCGGAAGTTCTATTGGTACATCATATCCTTTAGAGTTATTCATGGATTTTGCTTACTTTTTCATTCGTCTTTCATCCTTTCACGAGTTTCCCTATCACACTTTTTTAAACTTTCGATAACTTGGACCCATCTCTACGATTGACCTTATTTGTCTTTAGCCATGGTTTCGCATCACTCTATGCAATATTACAAGTTTTTCATAAGTAAAACTAATTCAATCCACATTAAAATCTGTGAATTAAAAAAAAAAAGGTAATTTCTCATGCCTTTATTATTTCAAGTTTATTTGATCTTATTGTTTAACAAATGAAAAAGAGTAAGAAGAAAGAACGGAAAACGTAAAGTTAGAAAGGAAAATAGAGAAAAATAAAGGAAAGAATGAAAAAAAAAAAAAATAAAACTAAGAGAGGCAGCATTAAATTTAATCTTTTGTGATCTTATACCTTTTCTTTTCATATTATGAAAATATTGTTTAGTCAAAAAATACAATATTCCCATTTATTATTTACTTATTAATATTATTTAGGGAAAACTACATATTCAGCCTTCAACCTTTGTCATTTTTCTAATTTAGTCCTAAACTATTATTTATTTTTATTTCAATTCTTAATTTTTTCAATTTTTATTAAATAAGTTGTAAAACCCTGGTTTTCGACCTATTACCATGAAACCAAGATAGTGAGTTATTTTTATTATACATGAGACCTATAGGGTATAGTTGGGGAAATAACAAAAATAAACTTATTAATAGAAGCTTGAATAAACGAGTTTAGTTGTGTAGCAAAACCCTAGCTGCTCAGGATCGATATAAGTTAAAGTGTAAGATACAATTTAGGGCTTCTAGAAAATCTTAGCCTAATTGAATCAAATTTTAATATAAAGTTATAAAAATTAGAAGAAGAGTCTTAGTAAAGTTAATTTTTCAAAATAAAACATATATAATATTTAATTTTAATAAAATATATTTTTATCAAGATCATTTGATAATTATTAGGAACTCAAAATTTGAGTTCTAAATAGTCATGAGACCTTAGCAATAAATTATTTAACTTATAAAAATAATATTTGGAGCCAAATAGCATATAGTGTAACTGTATAATTATGCTAGACACGTTATATCTACTTAATAAGTAAATACATTAACATAATATATTAAAAAATACTTAGAAATTATAATGAAATATTAAAAAATAATAAAATCACCTAAAATGACTAGGTAAGTGGTGTGACACACATTTGGACATATGAAAAAGCATGTTGGATGAATTGTCTATATATATATTATATTATTTAATTTACTTATATTACACCTAATGCATTAGAACAGTGCCACTTGGACTTTGTTACATACACCCACCAATTGGAGAATTATAAAAGGAGAATCAAAGTGGATTTTGAACCATTTCAGATAGATGAAAACAGTAAAATACTCAAAAACACCTTTCGTTTAGGTATTAAACAAAAAATTTACAAAAATAGTAGGAAAATAGGAGGAAATGGGGTTCTTATAGCAAACGATAACCTGACATGGTGGTTTTTTGTTGGTTGAAGTCTAATATCAAGGATAGTCTGGCTGACCACCCCTTTCTAGTTAACGGTGGCCAAAGCTTCAACGACGATGTGATGTTATTTTTAGCTGTTAAATTGGTTTATTTTACTACAAATATCAAACGAAGTTAAAAAATTATGAAACCTCATATTCTTAAGTATTTTTGTGTGTAGAATCAAAATATCAACCTAGACTTTTTAAAATAAGAAGTGATTATATGGATTCCTTAAAAAACTACTCTCTTTCAATGAATTTTGTATTAATTTTTAAAAATAGTAAACAATGTTGTTTTGAACTAATTTTTGGTGGGTACATTCCTCATATGATATATTTAATTTACATAAAAATAATTTTTCATAAACTATGCATATAGAATTTATTAAAATTATTTTACACAATGTGCCCTGTTTTTCATGTTAAAGGAATAATGTGTTTTTAATTAAATTTCTCAATGGATCTTATTTGTAATGATTTATAGAGATTAGTTATGATTTTGAAAGTATTTAGTTTGGGCCTCATAATTTTATTTAGTTATTTACCTAATTTAAGCAAAATTTTAGTAAAATCAAGCTTAAAATTGATATTTTGGAAAATATTGCATATTATGTTGTTATAGTACTTTTCATAACCAAAGTATAACAATTATGATTTTCTAAGTAAAATATATTTTTCATGGATTTAATAGAGCATGAATACTAATTAATAAGTATTTTCCTATTAATCATTTATATATTACTAGATATGAATAATAAGATAATTTGTACAATCAACACCTTTGTGAAGGGAGTCCTAGTTAAGTTATGTATAATATTTCCTTACTAATTTTAACTTGGTTTGATTGAAAAGTGGAAATATTATAAGTAAATATAGTGTTTGAGTTGAATCAAATGTTAGATGAGAGAAAAAATTAGAGGCTACACCTAAGGTTTTTATGTAAGTTAATCTTAGAGACTGAATTAAGTGAAATGATCAAGATTCTTAATTACTAAAGTTGATAATATAAGTTAGATAGTATTTGTTTAAAAATTTTGAAGTTAGCTTAAATTAGAAGATAATTCAGAGGTTAGTTCAAATGCTAAGTCAGAGGATAAATTAAAAACTAGTTAAAGGTAGTTTGGGACAAATGTTTTCTTAGTAGAACAAACTTAAAACTAACAAGTTAGATACCAGTTGGACTATATGTATGCACAATTTGTAGTTAACTTTGATACTATACGTCTTTGTTAGGTGAAGTCGTTGAAGAAAAAGCTCGTGTTAACAAGTAGTGTGTTAACGTTTAGCAAGCCTAAGTAAGTGGATATTTGTGTGCTTTGAGTATGTCTACTCCTAACTGTACATGCTTTAAGATGTTTTGGCTTAGTTGAGCTTGGTTGTAAGTTAGAGGTACCATTTGATGAGTTATGTGGAGCTTCTTTCTTATGATTATTGTTGATTAAATGATGTTCTAATGTTGAATTTGATTGTTGTGGTTATGCTGCTTAATGTTTATATGGTAATTGTTGTGATTGGCACTAACTTGGGAAAAGCTAAGTACTAACCCTACATCATAAGGTATTCACTTTAGTGAACTTGGTATTGAGGTTTTAGAAGTAACAAAGAAACTAAGTAAAGGTTAGACTAATAAATAATGGGGAAACTTACTTGAATTTGCTAAGTACTACTTAGTATATAACTGAATAAATTTATGGTATCGCATGAAAGAGACCTACAGATCAAGTCTTTATATAACTAAGTTTTCACTAAGTTGGATTTTAAATGAAAGCAAAGTTAGGTTTGCCAAGTAAACAACTTGATCTATAAAGGCTAATTTTTTTAGCATATATAATTGTATTTATAAACCACTTCATATGGTTTTAGTTAGGCTAGGTTTTGGTGGTCCTACTCCTAAGCAGATTTGTGTTGCCTCTTGGGATGAGTTCTGGGGTTGTGTTAGGATATTGATACTAATGCATATCACGTGCATGAGCATGGTATACATTAGCTGCATTGATTGCTTACTTAAGAAATGATAAGTTAATGTAATTTAACTAACTACCTATTAATGTAATTATGGTATTAGTTATGCTTGTTGTATTTTTATCTACTCTCACTTAGCTCACAGTAGTGGAGGAGATAAGTTGTATTATCCTTATGTTAAGGATGAATTAGATAGAGCATTACATCATTAAGGTCAGGACACTTGAGAGTACTAATGGAAGATGAGCTCTTGGAAGAAATCATCATCGTTAGCATATGATTTGAGTACATAAAAGTAATTCTTTAAGAAGGAAATTGGTGTTACTTTACAAAAGATTTAGTGAAGTATTTCAAGTCAAAGTGTATACTTATAAAGGATTTCTATATTGTATAGAAGTATATAACTATGATACTTTGAGTACAGCTTATTTTTGTAAAAACTTCTGTTGATGATTGTTATGTTGAATAAGAAGTGATTTGGTAAGAAATGTTTTATGAAGTTAAAGAGTAGGTTGGATATTGTTTTCGCTTTATTCCTAACTTAGGGATGGCATAATGAACCGTTTTCAAACACTAAAAGTTTAAGAAATTTTTTTTAAGTACATGCTTAGAAAATGGGGCATTACATAAGTCCTTCATTAGAAGAAATGGATAGAGATCATAACAGATCTAACGGATGGACTTGTTTAATAAAAATAAAAAACGTCAATGATTGAAATAGAAATAAATAAAGGTTGAGGATTGAATTAGAAAAAAGTGGCAAAGGTTGATGACTAAATGCGTACTTTTTGCTTTTCTTTTTCTATTTTATTTTATTTTATTCTTTTTTTTCTTTCCCCTAATAAGTGTTAAATAGATTTTCCAAATAATATAAAGCAAAGTTAAAAAGTATAAACATGGCTTAAGACATATGGGAATTTAACTTAGTATTAATTCACTCAAAGTTTTTTTGTCAACTATATTACAACTTGTAGAAGAGGGGGATCTAAATATGGTCCATCCCACCACGAGATCTATATTCATGCTATTGGGTTACAATGACATTAGCAATTTTCTCAAAGTTTGAAATAGGTTTTGATCTTTTTGAAGTTAGATCTTAGTGTATCAACACCAAATGAGAGAAAGAAAATCTTAAAATTGATATATTTGAACATATTGAGAAAGATTTGAATGTGTCGATGACATGCCAGAAAAATGGGTAGTAAAAAAAAAAGAATCAAAGAAATTTTGTAATGCATCCAAACATTTTGAAATTTGTACAGATTTTTATTGGTGATGTTCTTTGCTGATTTAAGTTGAATAAGTGTAATATTTTGTTTACTTAAGTTGTCATTCTTCCAAATGGATGTACTAAATAAGTTTGCAACTATTTCAAACTCAACTCAATAATTTGTTTAAATAGTCATGTTCTTCGGAAGTGTTATGGCTTTTGAAATTTGACGAAAGGGAAAAGTATACGTTCAATCTTCAACCTTTGCAATTTTTTTCTAGTTCAACCCTAAAACATTTTTTTTCCCTATTTCAATCCTTAATGTTTTTATTTTTTCATTAAACAAGTCCTTTGTTATTTTTTTCCATCCTTGTTTCAAATGGAATGACTTGTTCTGTTTCAAATAAAAGTTAATGATTGAAATAGAAAAAAAAAATAAAGGTTAATAATTGAATTAGAAAAAGTGACTAAGATTGAGGATTGAAAGTGTACCTTTCCTAATTACTTAATAAGTTTTTTACTAAGTGGGTATAAGATATCCTATAATCTCTACCCTTTATACCTTAGAATATAGGTTTAATGGTAGGTATAGGGTAAGAAGACTTCATACCTGTATCTTATCTTATGAGAGTAGGTTTTGAAAAATCCATTCAAGATACCTATCCTATGACCCCTAATATTCGCTTAGAACCCATTTGATTGAGTAGGGTATGGTAGGTAACCTTATAATAGGGTTACCTGCTCACTTTTTTCGCTACATGTCATCCCTAATAGAAAGAGTGGCATAAAACTAATAGAGGATATGTTTATAAATTCTTGCAAATATTGAGTACTAAAATAGGGGAAAAAAAAAGTTGAGGATTTAATTAGAAAAAGCGGTAAATGTTTGTCAATCCTTTCCCTTCCAACTCTAATCTCCAATCTTTCATTTTATGAGACGAGTTGTTCGTGAGCTACTTGAGCTTGATTCATAAACAAGCTAAGTTTAAAATAAAACTCATATATATAAATAAACTGAGTTTAAGTTCATATTTAGGCTAACAAGTTGGCTCATAAACAGGTTTGTTTATATTGCCAACAAGCTAGCTTATGAACATGCTTATGAATAGGCTTATGAGATGATATATTATATTAAAAATCATATTACATGGACAATATAATATAAGAATATAGGAATAAGAATAATATAATTAAAAAGAATTATAAAAAAGTTATATTTTGAAAATTTTGAATTAATTTTGAGCTTAAACTTAAACTTAAACTCAAACTTAAGCTTGAGCTTATTTATCTAAATGAACTAAGTTCAAACTTTATATTTCTTAATGAACTCAATCTTAAGCTTATAACTTTCAGGCTCAATAAAAGCTTGGTTTTTCTTGAGCTCAATAATTTTTAAATAAGCTAAGCTTGAGCCTTTAAAAGCTCAACTCAGCTCACTTATAGCTATAATCTTTACTTCGTTTCCCTTCCCCCCACCCCTTACTCATTCTTACTTTACAAAATTCATCATCTGCTAAAGTTTGAAAAGGAAAATTTGAGTTCTTAGTTTTTACTTTTAACATCACCTATAAGTCATACAGTAAGTTTATTACTTATTTTATATAATGAAATAATTTCTTTATTTTATGTTTAATAAAATATTTAGTGTTATTACTACAGCAAAATCTTACTTTTTTTTTTTATAAGTATAGTGAGATTATTTTACTAATACATGTATTTTGTAGAAGAAGAATATTTTAATTTGAATTTATGTTTTGTTTTGTTTTTCATGTTACATTTTCATTTTTCTATAATTATTTATTTGACCTCATATTGTCATCATGTCCATATTTATCAAATTATACAATTATATGTCTTCTGATGCTTCTCTTACTTTTGTATAATAGAGAATATATATATATATATATGGGGTGCTCGAACACCTCTTCTTGAGCTTCATACTTCAAATATACTAATAAATTAAATTTAATTAAAAAAATATAATTGAGTCAAGGATTTGAAATTGGAACCTCTATGTTTTTCATTTTCTATCTACTAATAAACTAATAAATTTTATTATATTGTTCTTAACGATTCAAAGAGATCATAAATAGCTAAGTATTACTTGCTTTATGCTTTAAACATTTGATAAAAAGATTGAATTTTTGTGAAAAAAAAAACTATAGGTTCTAATGTACAACATCCTCTATACAATCTACTAAGTATATGGTTGTTCCACGATGCAATAGAGTAGGGTACAGGTGGCAAAGTTTCAAAACTAATACCTACAGGGAAGGGTATAGGTAGGACCTTATATTTTATACACCTTGTACTTGCTCATCTTACTTAAATAGAAAGGAAAAAAAAAATGTTAGGAATCCAAATAGAAAAGTGGATAAATGTTAAGATTAAAAAAGTTCTTTCCTCTAAAAATTAATATTAAACAATGCTAAATTTTATAGAACAATTTTTAAGATTTTATTGAGGTAATGACATTGTGTACACCATGACTTTATACCTTTTTTTCAATTGCATGCCTTAACATTGAGCTTGTCATATAATGCACTTGGTTGAAACTTATTTTTATTTTTTATTTTTTTCCTTAGTATATGTCTCTATTAATTTTATATTATGCCATTAGTCTAATAAGTATGATTAGTCAAATATTACATGCTATATGTATTTCCTTTTTTTTTTATTTATTTTCTAATTAGCCTTTTCTTTTCCTATTTCGATTAACTTCTATGTTCGAATCTCAATAAAATAAAAAATAAATAAAGATCAAAATTAAAATTTAAAAATAGGTTAAAAAAACACGTTCCCTTCTGTTTTACGTTTAAAATGATAAAATCTATCATTTCCTTCATATTTTAAGAAACCTGTTGATAGGCCTTTTTGCCTAAGCTTTAGAGGCCTATGCCTGAGTGTTTAAGCATACTCTAAACCCCTCGAGCACCCCTTTAGGTTGAGAGCTTAGCCCCCTTTAACAAGCTAACCTGCTCAGCCTCTTCATGAATAGCTTGACCTAGCCCCAAATGTGATTAGATGACCAATGTAACCGGTGTTAGCCTAACACGTTTGAGTTATCCCCAAGCACTCCATTGGACCCTGACCAATTGAAGAGCTCAAAAGTTTCTAGTAAATTCCTTAAGGTCCTTTACTCTTTGGTACCTGAATTCTAAGGACTCCATGGTCCTTGAGGTAGCCAACTCCTTAGCTCAATAGATTCGCATTGACTCAGTTCCCCCAAGCATACATTAAGTGCTCAATGCTCAGGTTGAGGAGCATAATATCATGGTTGCTCTACTCATGCCTCTTCTTTCTCCTCATTAAATGTTATATAATATCCTATTATACTACCTATGAGCATAACTGTCTAAGCTATGGCGGCTGCCTATATTGATGTGGCAGGCTCCCTTCCCTAGATCTATCAACCGGCAAAAAGGAGTTATCCATTCTCTTATTGGGTTCACCTTCCTACTCTAATTGCATACAAGCCAATTCGCACTAGATACATGTCCTTAGCAGGTAAGCATCATGCTAAATAAATAGGGTATGAAGCTCTAAATACAAGGATTTGCCTTTAACCACTTTTTACATACTATAAACACTCTTAAAACCCTTCTTCTTTTCTCTTCTTACTAATTTTAGCATTAGATGGTCCTCATTGGCATTGCTATAAGGGGTTTTCTTATAGGTTCACCATCGCAAACAACTGTCAAATCACCAATAGACCACCTTAATGATAAACACTATCACCAAAACTTAACTTAAAATTTGAAACCGTAACCCTAATTGTTAAAAACTTAAAATTTAAAACCTATCTATTCTAAACAAATATGCTATTGATTACTTGTCGTATTCCTTACCTTTTGCGAATCAATAAAAAGAAAAATATTTCTTTTTTTTTTGTTTATTTGTTTCTTTTTCTTTTGTTCCTTCATTTAGTAATTGTAAAGTGTAAATTTCCTAATCAAGATGAGGATTAGGTTTCTTAACTTGAAAGAATTGGATTATGGAAGAAAGAATAGAAGGAGATACATCTAACATGCCTTAATATAATCTCTTGGAACAAAGAGTTGATATCTCACTTTTATGCAACAACGGGGTTTCAAAGTTTAGGTTTTCAACAATTAGGGTTCAGTTTCAAATTTTTAAGGTTGAGTTTTCGTTTTTTGAAATATGAAGGAAAGGACAGGTTTCATCATTTCTAACGTGAAAGGGGAGGGGACATGTTTCTTTCACTTGTTTTTTATTTTAGGTTTTATCTTTTTATCTTTTTTTTTTGGGGCTGATGTGGAAATGTTTTTTCCAACATGGAAGCTAATTGGAGTAGAAAAAAGTTGAATAGGAAAAAAAAAAATTAAAAAAATACACATGCTGTGTAATAATTAACTAAACATGTTTATTGGACTAATGACGTGATGAGGACTTAATGTAGGTGCATATTGAGGTAAGAAAAGTTTCAATTACGTGTATAATATTTCAATTTCAAAATTGAGGTGTATAATTGAAAAATAGTACAATTGTCCCAAGATTTATTTTATTTTATTTGCACTTAAACATCAATAGGCTTAGGCCCAAAAAGAAAAAGAAATGGTAATCTCAAACTGGAACTGGGATTGGGCTTTACTCCATACTCCATACACCGAAAGAAATTATTATTATCCCATCAGTGTTAAGAGTCCCTTCTCCTTTCTCTCTCCTCCGAACCGTCCCGGTGGCCGGCGTGCACTCCGGCGACATCATCGTCAGTAAGTCTCTTTCATAGACCGCTCTCAAGCTCTGACTTAGTGATTTCGTTCTCAGTTCACTTAAGCTACTGTTTGCATTTCTGTTTTTTCTGAATTTTCAGTGCACTTCAAATGTTTGATAAAAGTCTTAAACTAAGTATGAACGAATTTGCAGTGTATATTCACTTTGATTGTATAAAATGGGTTTGTATCTTTTTCAATATACAGGCTTGATATTTTTGTTGGGTACGAGAAAACAGATGTTAAGTTGAGTTAAAATGATCAAGCTTTAGGCGATTGGAGTAAATAATGCGTATGAATGAGGTTATGTGAAAGTGACGGATAACACTACTTGCTAAATATACATAAGCTGGGAGGATCAATCCAATTCCTTGAAGCATGTCCTGTTGGAAGGGAGGAGTTGGAATGGATCATGATTCCCTATAACTTCTTCGTTTGTAGAATTACTCCAAAACACAATTGTACCCTAAAACTCCAAAAGTGCATTTGCTTTTAAGCGGTTGCTAAAGCTATCCTTTTTAGTAACAGTCTCAGTCTGGGAGGAAATGAACTTTTTAATGAGTTTTACAGCTAAGATCACGATCTCAGAGCTAAATGCGTAGATGGGGGTCCTGATGCAATTACCTTACCACTTTTTTAATACATAAAAGTTAAAATTTGTAAGGTGGTTAGAACTTTTACAATTCTTGGGAACGGTGTTTCATCTAGAGGCCCAGATCACTATCTCACTATGATTAGAATAGGGAAAAAAACTTGGATTTTAAGGCATATAACCAAACACTGCATTAGTTGGGCAATCTTTCTCATGTCAGTTTGGCCTTGCCTGTATTTTCCTCTTTGTTAAGAATGAAGTTAAGTCTTTAGTGAAACTTGGGCTATAGAAAGTTGAATCTACTTGTTGTCTTGTTTTAGGAAATGGACAGAATATGAACTATCTTTTTGAATTTAGGGAAAAAAAAAAAAAATAAAAAGATAGACTCTGTTGAACTATCTTGTATGCCTAGAAATTGCTATGCAGCTCTTTTGCTGGAAGCTTGCATGATTGGCTATGAAGTTTGTAAAATTCTTTTAAAGGAACTCATTCTATTCATGTTTCACTCAACAATACTGTTTGTTAATGACACTCTTGATGATTATCAGAGTGAGTTCGGTGAGATTCCAATGCTTATTGTATTTGGTTTAAATTAAAGTGAGAAATGGAAGTAGTTTTCCTGTTCCCCCGTATTAGCCATAAGAGCCGTGCTATTTGTTTGAGCATTCTTTTTTTATAGATTAATCACCTACGACCAAAGATATGATAGAACCAGCTCTAGGTGAAACTAGCATTTTGTATATATTAAAACAATATATTAGATTCCTTTTGGTATTTGGATTTCATTTGATGCTTCATATTTCATATGCTTATAATAATAAGAGTAGGTAAAAATTTATTTTAGTACCAGGATTGAATTCATGCGTTGAATTTTACATGTGAATTGAGGTATTGAAATATCCACATGGCTGAGAGCTCTTATCATGTAGGGAAGGGAAGGGTATACACACATCTAGATCAAATGGAGGGTTCATGTTTGTTCTATGAGTTGAAATTGAGCACGGCTTGGCTTTCTTTTCTTTTCTTTTTTCCTTTTTTTTTTTTTTTAAATATTTGTCTGATTTCATAAGTGGTGTAAAATTTAGGAAGTCCAGAAAACAACCAAGAACCAATTATTAAACATATGCTGAAAGATACACCATCTTCATGTATTTTCAGTACCAGGCTTGTCCCTAATGATGAGCAAGCATGTTTGTTGGGATGTTTCATCAATGGCTGTGGGACCAGAATTTCTGATGTTCCTCTTCGTAGAATATAAGTGAGTTCAGCACGAACAAATAGTTATTGCTGCAATATGTGGAAACTGAATATAACTGCTAGACATGCCTTAGAAAAACAACCGTATTAGCCCTTGGGGCATGCTTGGATTTGGGACATACCATGTAGTTTGTCTTTTGACTGAAAAGCAAGTTGCTGTTTGTGTTGTTTGTTCTAAAATGCTTGTAAATCATACTGGTTAATGATGATTTAATGATGAGTAAGGTGTTTTCTCTTGGTCTATAACTGTGTGTGACACGGGAACCCCTGTTATAAGTATGCTTTCTTCTTCTGGGGAGAAGGTTGTGAGGAAGGGACCATGAATGAAGACAGTAGCAGGGTTGTGTTTCAATGTTCAACAGGAACACCATCTTTAAGTTTGAAAATTTGACAGAATCCTAGTTTCAGGAAGCTGAGAAGACTGCTGTGTCAATGATATGCTGTGTACCAGGTCATTTTTTCTTAAAGAAGAATCAATCAGTCAGGGGGTTTATGCTGGGTACTGCAATGCTAGTTCTTAGATAGTGCATCTACACCCATGTGCATATTTTACCTCATAACATTTTTGAACAAATGATGAGATATCTAGTTAAATCAGGATCATTTAGCTCAAAACACATGTTGATGTGCATGAATTCTTAGTTGTTCAGTTCTTATGTATCCTAAATTGCAGGCATAAGTTATGGTTATTATCAGATCGCTAAGAGGTTTTGTCAACTCCAAGCTAGCAGTAAATTATGTGAGTCGAAGAGCATTTGCTGCACCAAAAGCAAAGAAGGGTGGTAAGGGTGGCGGTGCAGGTGATGCACCAAAAGCATCGATGCTGAGCAAAGAAATCAAAGCTAGTACTGTAGTTGGTGCCAATATTCTCAAGGATGGCACAGATCCCAAGGTCCTGCCAGATTCCGAGTATCCTGAATGGTTATGGCATCTGCTTGATAAGCGTCCTGCTTTAAGTGAACTGAGAAGGAAGAACATTGAAACTCTGCCATATGAAGATTTAAAACGTTTTGTTAAGCTTGACAACAGAGCAAGGATCAAGGAGAACAACTCTGTCAGAGCTAAGAATTAATGAAATGTAAACTATGAGAGGTAGGATGTTAAGAATATACTAATCTGCAAGGTCCCTCTTAAGTGATAGGTGAGTTTTTGAAATAAATGGAATTTAACAATGGACAAATATATGATAAATTGTGTCTCGTTTTGGAGGTCCTTTATTTCCTTGTTGGTTTTCTTCATACTTTGTCTTTTCTACATTGAGTATACTAATATTTTGGAATCCATCAAATGTTGTTCAGGACCTGGAGAAGATATTGCCATTTCAAATCTTTTGGACTTCAGAATATTTTGTTGATTTTGGTTGTTCTACTTTCACTTTGTTCTCCGTAACTATGCATCAGTCTCTTTTGCTAGTTAATGTCCTTAGTCTCTTATTTGAAACTGTCTACATACCTGCTCTCCCTTTCACCAGAAAGGGTTCTCCTCAATCCAGGTGATGAACGGGTTTCTTATTCACTCTTGACCTTGAAATCCATGGTGATTTTAAGCCATTCATTTATACTCATTAGTTTGTAGATGGCTCTTTCATGCCACAAATCAATGGAGTTGCCAAATTCACCCTGCAAAACATTAGAGGTGCACTTATTTTGGTTTACGGTTCATCTCTGCACGGCTTTTTGCTGTGAAACATGTAGTTATGAGGCATTCTTAACCTACATCAAGACCTAATAATGAGATTAACTGCGAATTGATTTCGCACATCTGAACCTATGAAATTGAGATATAAAATTTGGGTAGAAGGAATTGACAACTCGAGGACTGTGTCAACTCCTTTGAACAGTTGTAGTATTGTTGCAGCTCAGCTTTTGAATTATATGGTTATGTAGCTATATTCAACATGATATCAAAGCAGAATATCCAAGTTTCTATCACGTGTCGGAGTTTCATCCCCATTTGAATTCATTAACTTGATGGACTTTAGCCAAAGTCCCTTCTTACAAGGGAGGGAGAGTATCAAATAATAAATGTAAAAGCTTACGCCAAAACTATAAACTTAAGACTTTTATATTAAATGATTATAATACTAAACCTACTTTATCTTGAAGTATCTTCTTCATAGATTTTGTGGGGTTTGCAAGAGTGGCCAAATCGTAGATTTTGGTTTTCTAATTCACTAAATACAGATCACTTGGTGTGATAAGTTATAGTTATTGCTTTCGTTTACTTTATTCTGATTTAAGAATGGCTAGTCTCACCGATAATCACCTTGGAGATAAGTAAGATTAAATTGCAAAATTTCGATTGCTTATATTGGGTGGTCTGATGGGTAAAGTTGGCACCACTCTACTTCTATAGTTTAAGCATCAATTTCTATGCATGATATGTGAATGATACCATGTATTTTGCCATATGCTTGCAAAGAGATGTATGTATTACACAAGCAAATGATCATGGAAGATCACATTATCTGTACCATAATTGTAGGAAAAGGGCAACAAAGTTGATTAGGCTGGTGAGAAGTATGATTATTTAAATGAATAGTCTGATTAGCTGCAATTTTTCTTTGCTTTAAAAGATCCATTGATGATCAAATTGTTGCATCTCATCAATAATTTTTCTCATCAAAAGTGAGGAAAAGTGTAAAAATCTTGTGGGTGATGCTTACAATCTGTCTCCCCACCAGATGAAATTCTATCTTTTGCATTTTCAAAAGTTAAGTGCATTATTCAGCTGGGACCAAGTTTTGATGACATCTAGCTACCCGTTTTAAGGCCTTTGGGTGTAACTCACATCCTCTTGCCCACCTTACCCAACACAATTTGTTTAGGTTCATATGATCCTCTTTATAAGGTGGCAATGAGATCTTTGTGTTTGTTTCCCTGTGAAGTCAAGTTGGCCCCCCTCAATCCCACACCTATAGTGTAATTTCGGTAAGAGAAATCGAATGGACCCCATATGGCTAATTTAATTGGAATTCTTAGTGGTGTGCTAAGGGAAAATTTATTACCTAAATTAATTTTCATAGCAATAAAAAATTTAAAAAATATATATATTATAACTTTATTTTGTTTGACCATGTACCTGACTGCAAGAGGGGGGCCATCTTACTTTGTAACAAGTAATTTGAAGTTAAAGTAAATTGCAAATATGTCCTCTTATATTTGCTTCATGGTCGCCTAGCTCTCTTTTACTAAAATCGGGAGTTGAGATCCTCAATACTTATTTGCTTTATGGTTGCTTAGCTCCCCACTTTTAAAATAAAGAGTTTAAACCCTCAATATCTTTGAAAAATTTAAGGAGGGTGTAATTGTAATTTAACGAAATTATGGATGATTTTCTTATTGCTAACTTAAGTTTGATAAGACTTTATTTTGTTGTTGCCATACTCCGACTGCAGTATTCGTCTAGTTTAACAGGTCATGAGTAGAAGGTGGTCATATGTTATGACAGGTAATTTGAAGTTAATGTTAATCAGATCTCAGTGTCTTGATATTTTCGTGCATTTGGCTATCTTACATGGGCATAACTACATACATATGAAGTCAACATTATGATTGATGTGCATATGATTTTCGTACCATCTTTTGTAGCTTTACTTATGTTTCCCTCCTAAAAAGGCTTTTTTAACATTCCAAGAATCAAGACTGACTGCAATTATACTTTCTTTACGACCATGTGAGTATCTCCTTTATTGGTTCCACCCAAAAAGAAAAAGATTGACTAAGAGTGTATGCTATTAATGGCAGGTAAGATCAAATGAAAAATCATACTTCACCATCATAATAGGATAATTATAATGGGTGATTATAGATATTTATACCATGTGGCACTTGTAATTAGGGATGAACGTGGAATCATGTAATCAGAAAGAGAAGGTGGTTTAGATTTAGAATTATATTAAGATTTCCTCTATAGAATATACATGTAATGTGTATATTCTACTTTTTTATTATTATTATTATTTCTTTTTCTGATCTTGGGGCCTCGAACCCCTTTCGACCTCCGCTGGGTAGGTCCCTACCTGCAATGTAAGTCTTTCTCAAAAGGGTTAATAGAAAGAGACTAGTGGAAGCAGAAGAAGCAAAAACCAAAAGGAAAGCATGCATGAGAATGATGTCCAACGGGGAACTGAGAAATTTGACTTCACAGTGCATTATTTTGCTAAAGCAGATAAAACCCACCATCCATTGTTACTCTTTTTGGTGAAGTGATGATAAAGTTGAAAAAGCTTTTGCTCACATGGTCTACTTTGCTTTTGGAGCTGTGTGTCGCATTCAGTGAATCAATAGCTTGAATTGGTTAAGCCCTTAATATTGAAAGCAACTACATCTGCCTGCAATGCTTCGCTGAGAATGGGCGTATAGGTTTTCAATACTAGTCTTACATATTTACACATCAAAAGGCCCGAGAGTAGCTGACGGATGCATTAAATTAACAACTAGAACTTTGAGGTTTCTTAAAGAGAATTAAATAAGAGCACGTGGATCAATCTTGAAGATTTGGGTTGGAGGAAATTTTTAAGAAATGTCTGTCTAAATTTATAGAAAATTTAAAAGTATATATATTTTCTATGGTTATCTACTTCCTAGTTACTATACTATATGTGTCTCAGTGCCCTTTTCGAGTCAAATCCTAAATCCATCGTTAGCTTGAAACTAATTTTTTCGAAGATCCTATTTGTAAGTGTCATCCATCGGATTGGATAATGGAGAAAATTGATGATATATAATAAAAACTAGAGTATATCTATAGTTTTAAATTCTAAGCAAACTTAACATGATAAATGTAAATTTTTTATCTTTATTTATTCTATTTTTACCATTAATGAGACATATAAGATAAAAATAAAATACCATAACGGTATTTTAAATTCCTTCAAATGATTTGTTATATTCCTTTTTTTTTTTTTAATCTTTCAAGATGTTTAGACTTGGTTACGTTTTTTTTTTTTTTTTTTTTGTTAGGGCTTGGGAACATTTTCTCTCTTTCTCTCTCTCTAATATTAATAGAATAACATTTGTGCTAAATATATTTTTTCTTGGAGACCCCGTACACGGTTTGAAAAGATCTAGACCCATATACCTACAGGCTGGCTATAACAACTATGTTTTGCCGACTTTAATATTGCTTTGCGACCGACCATTTTGCAGGCTACCGAATATATGTCTACTCATGAAAACCCAAATCTTACCTACTATTCTCATCTTGTGGTGAAGATATCCAATGTCCAAATCTTAAGTTGAGTGGATCTTATTAATTCTATATAGTGCATAATTATGTTTAGTGACCATCTTAGTGCGGATTCTTTTTTTTCAAAACCTATCATCACCCCATGAATAGCTTGCAATTTATCCTTAATTTCTCGATCGAGGGAACATGAAACCTAACTTTGAAAATGTCCATTTGGAAAGGGAAGTTTTAAGATAAATGTCTGGTTATGTTAAGAAAAGGGAAAGTTTATGTGATAACTATGCTTTCGTATATCATTTAAAATTTCATGTATAATGATTGGAGTCTTAAAAACTCTAATAAAAATCTATTGCTGATATTTGTAATTTGAATTGTTAATGTAATATAAAATTATCTATAAGAGCATAGATGAGCTAAATTTATTAATGAGTTAATTGAGTTTCACTAGAGATTTACTCAAGTTTACTCATCACGATCATATATATTTTTAGCTTTAAGTCACTTAAATAAGTTATCAACTTAAGTTCAAAATTCATAATAGTACTTAATTAGGATTGACTTGAGTTTTTGATCGAGTTTTTGGACTAATATTTGGATTGAACAAAACGAAAAGATGTTCTCTCTTTTTTTTTTTCAAAGTAAATATTAAGCTAAAATGAACTTAATCAAATAGAAACTTGAATTGAATTAAAACTTGAATTCAATATTGTATCATCTCAGTTGGATTCATTAACTATCCTCTTGGAAAATTTCTTCCATCCATGGAGTGACAGAAGTTCACAAAGTTTGATTGGACTAAAAAACATACTATTATGACTTCTATAATTTCACACGATTCATAATTGCCATTTGAAATTATAAGCATTTAGGGTTATGGACATATGCTTATTTTAATTTTAATATCGTGTGTGCCCATTTAACTCAAATGCAAAAAGTTGGTGATATACCGGTATCAGACAAATGAATTCAAGTTTTTCTATGGATGCTGAACGAAAAATAAATGCAAGAATTTATGTTTTTCGTAGAACATTTTATGACTTTTCTATAAACATCTCATTACAAAATCAAGCCTGTAAATAAACAAAGCACTTCCAAGAGGATATGTAATTCGTTTGGCACTTGTAATTGGGAATAATTATGCAATAAAGGAGGTGAAAGATTTGGATAATTTAAAGAGGAGATGATCCTCATGAAAAATAGTGCATATAAAAATATCATTATGTATCCATTATAACTCTACTATATAATGCTAATGACACATCAAATGCAAATTAGATGTTGACACGGCATCTAAGGAGATGGAGTAGTTATAAATAACCTTAGGCCCAAAGTTGTGGAATCCTAGGCCCCACAAATCTAACATCACTTCTTCTTCTTCTTCTTCAATTTGACCAATATTTATGAGCAGGAACAAGAGCTAGATTGAGTTCCACAAACTCATATGTCGTGGACGTGCAACTCTATCAATAGCGTGAATGTTGACAAAATTTTTTATTTAGTTTAGGGATTTTTTCACTTTGATTCGTTGGCAAAATTTTTAATTCAAGAATGAGATCCACGAATCCAAATATTTGATCTGGGGACTTTGGGTTTCGATCTAGGGTTTCATGTAAATGGGAGGATTTTCTCTGTTTGCACTTTGATTTTGTCGTGAAGAGGGGGCTGTTGGTTGGGCATCGTTTAACAAGTGGGGGTTTGGGTCTGGTTGATTTATTTGGGTTTTGCTTAAGTTTTTATTTTTATTTTTTGTTATTTCTTTTCATATTGGCCATACCGGTACCCATTAAACACTTGATGTGCCATAACGACAATAGATAACGGTGCTCTATTAGGCTTGGAATGATTCAATCAAAATTTCTTCCATTGAGTTTTTATTCATTTTTACATTAAACACAGCATAGTTTTAACCTTTAATGTAACTATTTTTCACAAAGTCATCCATCGCTCTCTCTCAATTGGCAATTCTGATTAAACTCCAAATGATACTTCGATAATTAAAGTTTTACCATATTTTATCTAAGGATATTATAATCTATTTTTCTTATAGAATTAATATTTTTATCAATTTCATTACACAAATTTAAGCGATCATAATAAGTAGAAACTTTGTCCTTTTTTCTGGTGAGTGGCTTTAATATTGTTTATGATGACCTAATAATTAGAACTTCTTTTATTGAAATATTGTTTCTTTTAACGTTAAATGTTGTATAGTTTTATTTTCTGAAATAACTGTTTCTATCGCTTCCGCTCAACACATTTAACTTTAGTGTTTCATTAAACTCTAAATTGCTGTATTAAAGGACAATTAGAGTTCGATTAAGAATACTATAGCAGTATAAATACATGCACCAGTTTAAATAGCACTCTTTCTGATTTTTATTATTAAACTTTTTCATTTTCTATTTATATTTGTACATAACTTCCGATTTCTGGATAATAATTAACAAATCATCCATGAAAACGATAGGAGAAACTTTGGATTGCAGTGATTTGTAATCGACCGAGTCGTATCAATCATACAGTAGATTTTCTCTCCCATGTCAAGTTTAGTTAATGAGAGTTTTATTATTTAGCTATCATTTTAGTATCGTACGGATAGTAATCTATATTATTATTATTTTTATAGCAAGTGAACGATAATTCTAATATCATCTAGCTTTAGAAATGAATTGAGTTAAAATAATATAATATTGAGCTCAAGTTCGACTTTTATCAAAAATCTTAAGCTCAAACTCAATTGAGTTTAGAATTTTAATATCAAATTTAATTTAAAGTAATATTCACTAAACTTGAACTTGATTCGATAGTTAATTTATCTAAAAATACATTTTCTTTTAATTAAAATAATATCAATGTTGATGTTTTATTCGACTCAAACTTGAATTTAATTAAGCTTATGAGTTAATTAAGCTAAATACTGTAAAATTCGACCTTAACTTGATTAACAACTTAAGTAGCTCAAGCTTGAGTTCAATTTAACCGTTTTCAAATTGAACTTAAATAAATATCGAGTCGAGTTCAAGTAACTTATAATTAATTTGACTTGTTAATATCTTAGATAGTTATGGGTGAATTGATATATCATAGAGTAATTAATACTCTTTTTTATAAAAAAATGAAAAAAAAATTAACCGAAAATACTTAAATTGAGTAAAAATGTTTATAAAATTCAGAAAACACGTAAGGACAAATTCTAAGTAACATGCAATAATATATTATTATTATTAAGACGACTTTATCTAAATCTTTGGATAGCACAGAATACATATAAGGGAGAAGAGAACGTGCAATGTATGTGATGGATCGCAGGATAAGATGCTCCCGTTTTTTTTTTTTAATTTTTTTAAGGGAAAGTTTTTCCTAAACCATGATCGCACCGTGATTTAAAGAGCTGTAGGAATTGGTTTTTGTCCACCCAACAACCATCTTTATAGAAAACACTTACAGTAAGTTGAAAAGAAATAATTACCCATTTGACATGGACATGCATAATTTGACCTCTAAATCCATTTTCCTATTTACTTTAAGGGAAAGGATGTCAGGGTTAGGGCTAATAATTAATCCAACAACTCTTCATAGGTTCAGTTATTATTCCTATCATCACACACTACAGTGAAACCCTCCCCTGGACATAATAACCCGGTCATCACCATCATTGATGTTTTCTCTTCGTCTCAAACTTCGCTTTCACTGTTCAACAAGAATCTAATCAACTCATTGTGCTAAATTATTTATTATATTAAAGTTGTGTAATTTATTGATTGAAAAAAGAAGAAAAAAAGAAAAGAAAAGGTCAAAATGATCAATATATCTCGAATAAAAATCTCTATTCCCATTGTACGTTGAAGATATATGTGGTTTCTTGTTTATGAAAAAATCGGAAAAAATTGCAAATATAACCTATAAAACTGTCGGTCCTATGTGACTAAACTTCTTTTTCTTTAAATTGTGAAGTGACATTCCGTAAATTTAAAAAATATATAAATTCCAAATTGTCATTATTCATGATTTTTTTTCTAAGATTCTAGCAACCGTCATGAAATGTTTGCATATCAACAAATATAAAAAGGTAAAACCTCAATTTAAGAGTCTAAAAGAATTTATCATACTTAACTAGTAATTTATGGGGCTATTTTGTCCCCGAAAACAAATACAAATAATTGGAGTATATCTTCTTTCGGAACAAGTTATATGATTGGCTCATTGTTCATGCCAAACCTTACAACTGGACTTTATTGCTACAGTATTTGAAGGTTTACAAAAATCATTTCTATTCCTGAGAATAATAGAATAGGAAAGAACAAAAAAAAAAAAGAGTAAAATTTATTTTACATGCCTATGCTATGTTTTTTATATTTTATATACGTGTTTTATCCCTATATGTCATAGTTAATAAGAGGATGTGTTTCGAGTTTTAATTGATTAATAATGATGTCATTAAATATATCTAATTAAATAATTTAATCATTAAAAACTACATAAAATGGAGAAGAAAATGACAAAAAAATAAAACAAAATCAAAGGTGGTTTAGCTGTTCACCCCCTACCTTTGGAATGGTTGCCAAGAGCTAAGAAAGCCTGGCTGTTGAGTCACCGCCATTAAAAATTAAAAATAAAAGGAGTTTCTAAGGAAAACTTTGGTAAGCAGCGACTCATTATGCTTTCTTAGCTTTTGTATATGGCTAAGGAGTGATCCGCCATGCCTCATAGTGTTTTATTTTTCTCTTATTTCTTTTTTAAATTTATTATTACTTTTTTTAATATTATTTTATTAAATACATTTAATTATCAATTAACTAAAAGCTGCACGTGTCCTTTAATTAACAGTGACAGGAGGTGATTAAAACTAGTATATAGATATACGAAAACATATGTATATAAGGTGAACAAAAATGGAAGTATTGTTATGTACGAACGAAATTTACCAAAAATAAGAGAAACTCTAAGGAAATAGAATATAGATGTCGTTGCAAAGAAATGGAGGAAAAAAAGAAAAAATCTAAATAATTGAAGGGGCAGCTATCCGTGGATTAAGATCACTTTTAATATGCATCACATCAAATATGACAAATGCTCCGTAAAATATTCTTAGGTGATGTATAGCCTAAAAACTAAATAATATATTTTTCTCCAGCCTTACATTTTCTCAATGAGGTCCACTTTCCACTTTTGTGTTCACTTTATGTTAGCCATCATAGCTGCTTCGTTTATCATCCATGTTGAATTTTATTTTATTCTTTAAAATTGGATGGTATGCTGAATATCTTTTATAATTATACAAAATTTTGATTTAAGTTATTTTACTTTTTAAGTAAGTAATTCAGATAATTTATAAACTACGTTATCACATCAAATAACCTCTTTTAATTATATAGCAAATGTTACTAGAAATAGTAACAAAGAAACCTAGTTGGTAAAATAATATAAATATAAACGACTTCAACAACATATTTAAAATATAAATAAATTAACTGAATTATGGTAAAAATTTGAGGGTTTTAAATAACCTGATCAAGTCATTAAATTTTCTTACAAACATTAAAACTTTTCATATACTCCTTCGAATAACATACTGACCTAAATTAAAATATTATTCTAGTGATAAGATCTGACATTCAAATAAGACCACGTCCATTCCAATAAAGGTATGCATAAAGTAAATTAGTTATTTATAACATTTTCAATACAGGGTCTAATTTGATACAAAGTAAATTGATTACATATATATACATACTTATACGCATATATATATATATAGTATATATATTAACGGATATCACAAACCGAAAAAAACTTTACATTTTTAATTAGGTATGATTTTTCGTAAAATGTATAATGGTTTAGTAAAATGTTTCTTTTAAACGTTTAACATGGTAGGACTCATTCCATATGTATACACACAGATAGATATATATATATATATATATATAGTTCATTTAATCATTCATATAATATTCATTATATGTAAAACATTAAATACACAATTAGATTGATGATTTATATCTAAAAAATATTATCAATGATAGAATAAAGGATTGGACCGATACTAAATAAAATCTATATATATATAGAGTATGTGTTGCACCTTTATTTCTCCCGGGAAGTTCTGTTACTTCAGGTTTCATTTGTTAGGTCTTAGTCGGTGTTTCATACAGTTAGTTCATCTACTTAAATTATTGCCTATAAGTGCTTCCCTTTTAATATTTCTCCTTTTTATCAGCTTTCCCTTCCAACGCCCTTTCCATCACTTTCCTAGAATCTGAACTCTCACGCGTTTGTTTACTTAATCCTAGTGCAACCCTTCATACATAATCAATCCACCAGTTTCTTCATCCCAAGGATACCTTTGTTCCAATCTTGTAAGTTGGAAAAATCTTGGTTTGTGAAGGTTTTGTGTTTGAAAATTTGAAAGACGACAGTTTTCAGGAAGTTTGTTGTGTTCAGGAAGTTGGGTTTGTTCTTTTATATGAATGGCTCCTATATATTTTCCTTTACGTTGGGAGAGTACCAGAGATCAATGGTGGTATGCATCCCCAATAGATTGGGCAGCAGCCAATGGACACTATGATCTTGTCAGGGAGCTTTTGAAAATCGACAACAATCATCTCATCAAGCTTACATCCCTTCGGCGAATTCGCCGTCTTGAAATGGTGTGGGATGATGAAGAACAGTTCCATGATGTTGCCATGTATAGATCATTGGTTGCTCGAAAGCTCCTTTCAGAATGTGAATCAAGGAAGGGGAAGAATTCCCTTATCCGAGCTGGTTATGGCGGTTGGTTGATTTACACTGCTGCCTCAGCAGGGGACTTGAGTTTTGTCCAGGAATTGCTTGAGAGAGACCCTTTGCTCGTTTTTGGAGAAGGGGAATTTGGGGTAACTGATGTGCTTTATGCTGCCGCAAGGAGTAAGGATTCTGAGGTCTTTAGGGTTCTGTTCGATTTCGCGGTTTCTCCAAGGTTTTCCACAGGAAAGGGTGGAGAATTGGAGGAGCATATTGAAGAAGTTCCTTCGTTGTATAAGTGGGAGATGATGAACAGGGCAGTTCATGCTGCTGCAAGGGGCGGAAATTTGGTGATTCTCAAGGAACTCTTGGGGAATTGCTCTGATGTTTTGGCTTATAGAGATGTTCTAGGCTCTACCATATTGCATGCTGCTGCTGGCAAAGGACAAGTTGAGGTGAGCTTATGGAATTTTCCTTCTGTCGACATGTTTCATGCTAGAATGTTTCGAGTTTATTAACTTAGTTGATGTCATGGCCTATTTGCTTATAAAACTTTTGACAAGAAACTATGCCTAGCTTCTTAACAAGTACTCGAATTCCAAAACACATACGATAGGATTTGCTGTTTCTAAATTGATAGAAAGCTTAAAATCTGCCATACTTTGAATAGTTTTAAATTTTGAATCATGCTAGATATAGATGATTGACTAAAATACTGTCCTTTTATGTTAATAGCTTAGTGGAAGTGTCTGCTTTCTAATTTTCTGCTATGTAAATAACGTAAATGTCATAGGAAATGCAAATTGGTTTGCCTCGGCGAAAATGTTGGAATAATTACATTCAATTATGAAACTGCACCTATATCTGCTAGATCAAATCTTATATCATTATCGTCTCAACCCACAAAATCAGAAGGATGACTGGAAGTGCATAAATATGAAACGCCATGTGTATCTACTAGTTTGAAGCTTTTAGACAGGTTGATTATAGTACTGAATCTTATGGGAATGATCTGGTAAAAGTATTGAATAACTATCTTAAATTGTGCAGGTGATAAAGTATCTCACTGCTACCTATGATATTGTCAACTTCACCGATCATCAAGGCAACACAGCCTTAAACATTGCTGCTTATAAAGGTCACTTAGCTGCTGTCCAAGCACTGATTTCGGGTTCATCCTCATCTGTCTCTCTTAGGAACAACTCTGGAGAAACTTTTCTCCACATGGCTGTTTCAGGTTTCCAAACTCCAGCTTTCCAAAGATTGGACCGGCAGATGGAGCTCATGAAGCAGTTGATAAAGGGAAACATTATTGACATGGAGGAAATCATCAATGCTAAAAATAAAGATGGGAGAACTGCTCTTCACATGGCCATCCTAGGAAATGTGCACACTGAACTAGTCGAACTTTTAATGACTATTAGGACAATTGATGTCAATGAGCGGGATGCAGATGGAATGACCCCTCTTGATTTGCTCAAACAAAGGCCAAAATCTGCTTCATCTGACATTCTAATAAGGCAGTTGATTTCCGCTGGAGGAATGTTTGGAAGCCAGGATTTTAAGGCAAGAAAAGCTATTGCTTCCCATATAAAGATGCAAGGGAATGGAACTAGTCCTGGAACTTCTTTTCGGGTTTCTGACAGTGAAATATTCTTGTATACCGGGGTTGAGAATGCTTTTGATGGAAGCGATCTAGGTAGTGCTGTAATGAGCTCATCTTCATTTGATTCAACTAATGAAAACCGCACCTCATCGGTTAGCAAGAAACCAAGAACAAGTTCAGTTAATAACGCTGCAAAACGGCTCAAAAAGGCTCTCTTATGGCCAAGGATGAAAGATAAGAATCAGGAAAAGGGGAAACAATCTATGGATGAAGGATCATTTAGATGTAGCTGTTCGGATGAAACCCCGATCCCACTTAGGCTGAGATTTTCGAAACTAACCTCTCCGGCTAGTAACAAGAGAACACTCTCTGTCCGGAGTAACATTTCTAGTCCATCCAATAGGAAGAAACTGGCTTCAGGAATAAGACAGGGTGTTTTGCAGAACATGCCGGATTTGGTTACACCACGTCGAACACCGTCTAGCTCATTTTCGGTGTCTGCAGTTTCATCTCCTGGATCGACGGACAGGATGAAAGGGGTTCTAATTGAGACCAATGTTGCGGGACCATCCTGCTCTAACGAGATGGTGGATGACGATACACCGAGTTTGAAGAATTGTCAAGGATCAATCCGCAAGAGATTGAGCAGGCAGTATTTCTGTTTTGGAGGTCCAACCCTGTCTCTGAAAAAACCAGTTACCAGGCATCATGAGAACCAAAATTTCAAGCAACCTGTGACATCAGTCGCATGATTGACATGGTGTGATAGCGAAACTTTTCAGTGTCAAGTGCTCTAAGAGGGGAACTGGTTCAACCAATGTTAGTCCTATGGACGAAGTAGGTTTTTTCTATGCTTGTTTTATGATGTAGAACTTTGAAATTAGTATTGGCTGTTTGGAGGACAATCTTTGTATCATATGGTCAAATGTAACTTTGCCTGAGCTGTTGTATAAATTGTCTTAGATAACTAGTTGATGTGTTATGTGGACTATCCATTTTCCCATTTCATGAAACTGTCGATCATCTTC